>OVAN01008284.1:0-18397 GCA_900406275.1 Anastatica hierochuntica | reverse complement strand
TTGCAGTTCAGAGATTTGGAATGAGAGCCATAACACTTACATAATTTGCCTCCACATGAAATGGGAGCCATGTTACCCAACATTCAGGTTCTGTCATTTATATTAGTAGAATAGATTTTTATTCTTCTCATCTATGATTAGAGCATCTTATAATATAATTTTTTCTCTAACTTCAATTGATGGCTCCAACACAAGGTTCCCTCCCTCCGTAATTTCTTCATCTACATTTACAGTGAACAAAGAAGTGGCTTTGGGTCGTATTACCATTTCTATTCCTTATAAAGGTGGAAATATAACTCCCACTCTTCATATTATCTCAGAGCATAACTTCTCTGGAAATAATTTCTATGATTGCTTTGAGACAAATGCCAACATTTTTTGCAATACTTTCTAGAAGACAATAATACAGTTTGTTGTTGAGAGTCTTGAGACTATTCAAGCAAAAGCCTTTAATCCCAAGACCTTTTTATGAACAGGAAGTTACACCATTCGTAATATCTTCTCTCTTCATTTTAAAAATCGATTATCATGTTCAAACCCACTTATATGACCATGTATCTTAATTCTTTTATATCTTCTCTTTTGAGAGGAAATGAGAGGTTGTTCTTGGAAGGTGCATAGGTGCAACGTAAAAAGATCTAGGACTCTATGTCTAAGCTTTAAATAGTTGAAACATTTATTATAGTTTTTAAAATTTTGAGATATACAATTACATAGGAAAGGGGGACGACCCGTTGAATTCACATTAGAAATGACATCAGAAATCTCAACATAAACGAGAACTGAATCATTTGTTAGCATGAAATATGTTGCTACCGGTTAAAAATATTATAGTCATAATGCACATAGGTTTATTTAGCACCAACAATAATATCTATGTATTGCAAAATTTATTTTCCACCGTTTCTCCAAACATAAATGGCGAAGGACAACAATGCAACAAATTTTTCATTAAAGGAAAATTTTAACAACAACTATTTTTAAAATATGTAATGTCGTTAAGTTCTATTATAATACTGTAAAATAACACTTTTTAATTATCTAAGCAAATTATAGTCATTATTAAAAATTAAATAAATATATAAAAATGCACTCTAACTTTACTTGAGATTAAACTATAAAACGTAAATATAGAGTCTTTGATTCTTCATCAACACCTAAAATCTCTATTTGTTTTCATAGTTAATGAATTTCAAATTTCGTCATGTGCTTGAACCACAATTATGTATAACTATCGAGTTTGAAAATAAGTTTAATTTAATATATACTTTCAAGTAAGAGAAAATTAGGTCTAACATCCAAAAATAAAACACTAATAATACAAACTAACACCTTCAAAAAAAAGTGGCCCCTTACGCCACCCCATTTTTACCCTTCACTTAGTTGAGGTAATTTTGTAAAATATTCCTATCTAATATTTTTATTTTTTAGTCTTTCGAAAACTTAAGCAATTGTTTTTCTTTATTATTTCAAAAATTCACCTTTAGTATACAAAATAAAACCAAAATCCGCGTGTAGCGCTGACATCCCCTAGTTAATGGTAAAAGAGTTTGGGGAAACGTATAAACTCATCCATCAGAATTCGATTCCGCCTGAGAACTCTCCCATTCTCATTTGGTTAGTCGAAGATAATGCTACGCTTTAGATCCATTAAAAAATCAGGGAGTGGCTAGTCAATGGCTAAATTCACCCTGAGAGTTGAAACCGAGGAGGGAGAAGAGAGATTGGATCGAGTGGATATGGAAAGTGAGGAAGGCATTAATGATCGGTCTACTGATCGTGAAGCAGATGTCATGGGCTAATGAAAGAGATGGACAAGAGGAGGAAGAAGAAAGATTAGATCGACTTGATTTGGAAATTAAGGAAGGCATCGACGGGTTTGTGGTTGAACAATCATTAAGTCACCGAGTGTATCTTGATACCGACAACGACGAAAAAACAATTCCAATATAGCCAAGAGACCATTGTGATATCAGACTTGGTGAAGGAAAATTGTGGATGGGGCAAGTATTTTACAATGGTACATCATTCAAAGATGTTGTTCTAGACTATGCTCTTAGATCAAGAAGGAATATTAAGAAGAATATATATGATAAAACGAAGTTGGGCTTCGATTGTGGAATGGGGAAAGACTGTCCATGGCCTATATAATTCTATAGCTGGAAAATCAGAGAAATGGCAGGTAAAAAAGTTCATTGATGTACACTCATGCATTCCCAATGGTAAATGTGAGATGCTTAAAGTACCACATATTGTAAGGCTTTTTTGTCGATAGAGTCAAAAATGAACCAGAGTATATGATGCTCATGAAGATTGAAGATATTATTTGGGAACGGTGGAAGCTCACTGCGTCAAAGCCTCAATGTCAAGCAGCAAGGCTCATGCATTAAAATGAATAGAGAGGGAAAATGATAATTGTATCTACCCAGTAGCATGGATTGTCGTACATGTAGAAAACACTGATAATTGGGCGTGGTTTGTAAAGAAATTGAAGTTAGACTTCACCTTAGGAAATGGTGAACGATACATAATAGTTTCATATCATCAAAATGTAAGTCCATTGAGTTTGCATGTTTATATTTTTTTTAGTTTTTATGAGACTAATCATTGTTCAGTTTTTGTGAGACTGACATGCTTACGTTTTATTGCAAGGTTTGATCAAAACAGTGGAACTTGAGCTGCCAAGGATTGAGCATAGTATGTGTGTCCGACATATCTACAGTAATTTGAAAGCACAACATGGTAAAAAGTCACAGCTGAAACCTCTAATGTGGAATCTAATTTGGAGTTATAACGAAGTTGAATTTAATGAGAGCTTGAATTAGATAAATTGCTATGATTCTAGTGTGTATGATGACGTGATTAAAACGAAACCAAGAAGTTGGTGCAGGGCATTTTATAAGATTGGGAGCTGCTGTGAAGACGTGAAAAACAATTTCACATAGTCTTTTAACAACTCCATCGCTAAAGCAAGAAAAAAATCTTTTGTTCTTATGCTGGAGACGATACGACGACTTGAAATGGTACGTGTCGCTAAAAGATTTATGGCTGCCAATAATCACACAGGAAAATGCACTCCTTATCTAGTTGACTTTATAGTATTGGAACATGAAAAAGCCTCAGAATGTAAGATCTATAGAGGAACAAATGGAATGTGGGAAGTAATGCTTAGTAGTTGCTCTTATAGAGTTAATATGGGGAAAATGATTTGTAGTTGCAGAAAATAAAAAATCACTGGAATACCTTGTGAGCATGTTTGCAGAGTTATTATTGAAAAGAAATTAGTGGTTGAGGACTATGTTAATGAGTGGTTTTTTACTTGTGTTTGGAGAAGAACATAGGAAACTTCACTAGAACCATTAAGAGATATAAGATTTTGGTCTCGTGGGGCTGCTCAATTAGTCGATGAACCGCCAGAGCCTCTTCAACCTGGTCATAGGAAGAAAGGCAAGAAGTAAAAGAGGAAGAGAGGAAAAAATGAGTCTCCAATAAAGAAGCAACCAAAACAACTAAAAAGAGTAATGCACTCTTGATTTTTTTCTCAAGCATGACATAACTCAAGGTTTCATAAAGCTAAAAAGGTATGATTAGCTTATGATTAACACTGTGTTTAGTTCATGTATTATTTCTTTATGGTTTACCATGTATTTTTATTCTATGATTAATAGGTCAGAATGAGTATGAGTCAAATTCAAGATTTTCAAGAATTATTAAAAATCTACACAAAACAATATATGAAAATCGAAAAAAAACAAAATTCTAAGAATTAGTCGTCGAAATCAATTTGTATAAGTCTCACTTACTCGAATTCGCAGCCAAACCGGTTAACAACAACGAGTTCGTCGTTCTTCACCTTCTTCGATTCAGTCGTTTTTCATCTTTAGGGTTCTTCACTAGATTTATTTTTTAATTTGTGGGTTTTATTTTACTAATTGTCGGGTATTAATCTAAGTCTAATCGGATTTTCGGTTAGTTTTTGTTGGTTAAAAATGGGTTACTCTACAAGTTGCGATTTGCTTAATGATATCACCAAGATTTCGAATTTAACACATGATTGTGAAACTGCGAGAAAAAAAAATTAGAAAAAGGGTGAAACTTTGTGGGGATACATCGCTATATGAAACGTTTGGTGGAGCTTAGCTCGTCGACCCAAATTTTCTCTCAAGCAAACGATAGTAGTTGACAAGTTTGTGTTCGATCCAATTTTTTTAATTCAACCGTGTCCGGTTTACTGCTCCATGCAATGACCGCTAAAACTTATCTATCCTACATGTGAAAAGTTCCCATTTTGATCATTTGCAATGACTGAAGTTTAAAGCTATAAAATGCTTTGATTTCGTTTTAAAAATCAGTATTATTAGCATTAATAAGATTCAAAAGTAAGCAAAGTTTTATTGCAAATATATTTGTTGTTAACAACTATTTTCTTTACTTAATTACCCAAACATGTTTCAGTTAATGTGTTCCAATCCCAACAACTGGTTGTTGTAGAAGACGACCAACACAAGCAAAAGATACTCTCACCATAGCTCATAGGTTTCAATCACACACCAAAATTATAAAAGACAAAAACTATACATTTGTCCTAATTAAAATTCTTATATATCAAACTCTTTAAACATTGGTTTCCCCAAAAATAAAAAAGAACTCACACAAGAAACCCTCTTCCTTAGAGAGAAGGTTTGATCCTAATGGGATCTCTGGAGAGATCAAAGAAGAAAGCTCAATTATGGAAGAAAGCTGCGATCCATTTCTCTATCTGTTTTATAATGGGTTTCTTCACTGGCTTTGCTCCTGCTGGTAAGACCTCATTTTTCTCTAATTATGAAACCACCCCCTCTACTTCTACCAAATCTCAAATTGTTCCCCAAACTTTTGGTAACTCCACCTATACACAAAACTCCTTCGTTGGTAAAGCCTTGAACAATTCACAAGGGCAAGCCCCTGCTCCTGCGGAGTCGCGAGAAGCCGAATCAGAAACCAGATCTCTCACCGAGACAGAAGACGAGGTGACACCAAGAGGTCTAGTGATTGTTGTAACTCCAGTAATAACCAAAGATCGTTACAAAAACGTTCTTCTTAGGAGGATGGCCAATACATTGAGGCTAGTTCCGCCTCCGCTGTTGTGGATAGTCGTGGAGAAACATTCCGATGATGACGAAAACTCATCATCTAAAATGTTAAGAAAGACTGGCTTAATGTATAGACGTATAGTCTTCAAGGAAAACTTCACAAGCTTGGAATCAGAGCTCGATCATCAGAGGAATCTAGCCTTGAGACATATTGAACATCACAAATTAAGTGGAATAGTTCATTTCGCGGGCTTAAACAACATCTATGATCTTGAGTTTTTCGATGAGATTAGAGATATCGAGTATGTAAATTAAACTAAGTGTTTTCTCTAACTACATTTGACTTGATCATTAAATTCTATATAGTTTTAAATGTTTTCCTCTAATGCAGGGTATTTGGTACGTGGCCTATGGCATTGTTATCGGCTAATAGGAAACGAGTGATAGTAGAGGGGCCGGTTTGTGAATCTTCACAAGTATTGGGGTGGCATTTGAGAAAAATTAATAACGAGACAGAGACAAAGCCTCCCATTCATATATCAAGCTTTGCTTTCAATAGTTCAATACTTTGGGACCCTGAAAGATGGGGTCGTCCTTCTTCTATTGAAGGCACCAAACAGGTAAATTAAACTTCCATTCGATATTATATCTACAAAATTTGCTTATTGATTCTAAAATAAAATGTAGCTTAGAGATAATTTGACTGTTGATATCTCAGCTAAATGTTTTTTTGTTAAACCGTGAGGGTTTCTCACCTTTGATCTATATTTTTCTCAAATTATTTTTTTACCTTGTTGTTTTAATTTTTTATTGTTATTGTTGCATAGGATTCAATTAAATATGTGAAGCAAGTGGTTTTGGAGGACGATACAAAGTTGAAGGGACTTCCGGGGCAAGACTGTTCCAAGATAATGCTTTGGCGTCTCAATTTTCCCACAAGAGCACGTTTAAGCACTTGATTTTTTTTTCCTTTATTTTATTTGTAATCTTTTTTCTATACATTACACACAAAAAAAAGAAACACTTGAATAGAACTAAAGCAGAAGAAACAAAGATAATTGTTTATCTTTGGATTCTCGATCTGTACGCGAAATAGAACTTAAAGATTTTTTATATGTGTTTTATTCATAGCAAAAGCTCAAACGTACGTACAAAAGACTGAGAGGAGAGCCCTCCAAAAAGGGAAATTAGTTATTCACTTTACAAAGGGAGAGATAAAATTAATGAATTTTATGAAGGTTAATTTTAAAAAATCCCACCAAAATAATTTTTTCCAAAAGTATAATCACAAGTTTTATTTTTCCAAAAATGTCATGAACACGATGTATTTTCGAAAATAACACAAATTAAACTTAAAATTCAAACCATCAAAATAAAACCCTAAACAAAAAAAAATATGAGCTTAAAAAGTTTCATTTATGTACCGATAAAACTCAACTTTAGTGATTGTGGTGTAGAAAAAATCATATGAAATTGTATAGCTATCAATTTCAAAAAGTATTTTTTTCCCACAAAATAGAGAGAGAGAGAGAGGCTATTTTCCAGCTCGGACCCTCGCCGCACCCCCTCTGCCCCCTCAGCTGCCTGACCCCTCATCACCACCCACCCAACCATCTCCTCATTCGTCTGCCCATCCTCCTCCCCCCACCCCCAACCACCGCATATCTACTTTCCCAGTTTCTACTACCCCCACTCGCCGCCTCACTGAACCAGCCACCGTCAACAAAAAATATCCCCAGATCTACCACTACCTAACCTGTCTCATCCACTTCCCGACAATCTCAGGTTACCGGATCCACTATTCCGGTGCTTGATGGCTACACCATACCCGGTGTCTCTTTTGAAGAAATCATCTCCGCCTCTACTACCCTCTCAAACCCAACTATCACTAAAATGAAAACTAATCCCTCGACCTCAACAGAACAAACTCGAACCTCAAACCCTGGACCATCTCCAACTACTAAACACCCGTCGCCCACATGGTCTAACCACCTATTTTCTGGCTCTCGACCCTTGAAGCGCGTGGCAGAGACAACCTACTCACCTGAAGGAAATCCAAGGGTAAGGATTCCAGATGAAATCTTTAACCGAGGTGCTCAACTTCACTCCGATTACATTGTAGCAGTCTTCTACAAGGATCTCCCACCGAGAACAAAAACTGAATCTGTCTTTAATTATCTTTGGAGGAAAGGTCAAAGACTTCGAATCCGCAAGATTGGTCCACGAGCCCTACTCATCTACATTCCCTCCTCACACATCAAAGACAAGGTTTTAGAACAAGGTCTTTGGAGAATAGGAGATAACCCACTATTTGCCTCTCGATGGACAGCAGATTACACTAGAAATCTGCCAACACTTGAATCTGCTCCGATCTGGACTACTATCAAAAATGTTCCCTTTGATCTGCTCCAACCAGATGGTCTTGAATTTATCGCGGGACTAGTATGTGAACCGTGTGGTGACTTACGAGATGTTAATGGTTTTGATTCAGTTGAAGTAAAAATCAAGGCAGATCTCACAAAACCGCTGCCGGAGGAAGTAAAAATAATCAAAGAAGATGATTCAATACTCACTCTCCAGGTCTCCAATCCCTGGATCCCCCTGTTTTGTGTCGCCTGTAAAACCTTAGGCCATACACCCTCCCACTGCCCTTCCATTACCTCGGTGTGGAAGCTAAAAGCCAATCAGACCCCACATATAAGGTCTGCAACCTCAGAACCCTCAGACCATTCACCAGACACAAACAAAATTCCCTCCTTAGCTCTTCCTTCCAACCAAGAAGAAACCACTTCTAACACCCCTTCCAACCAACAAGAAACCACTTCCAACCCCCCCCCCTCAAACTGTGCACCGACACAGCCCCCTCAAAACTCTCCCACCTTAGCTATCTCATCTTTCCCATTAACTAGCTCCAATGAACCACAACACATTGACCCTCCAAACCCTCCACCCGTTGACCCTCTAAACCCTCCAGCCTCTACCCCTATGAAAAAGATGAAGGCATTGAAGAAGAAGGAAAGGAGAGCAAGAATTAGAGCAGCGTTAGCTGCCTCATTTGCTGCCTCAGGCAGCCGTTAAGTGTCTTCTAGAAATAAATTTTTTTGATACGGATACATTCTTTTGGAATATAAGAGGCCTCAACGACGACTTGAAGCACCATCCTGTTCGGAATTGGATCAAAGATCGGCCGATAAAATTTGGAACAATTTTGGAAACTCGGGTACAAGAATCTAACAGGAACCTCATCCTCTCAAAAATGGGAGTGTATTTCCCTTCACCCGCACTCGTCAAATGGGAGGATATGGATAGTTCACTCAAAGGAGGTGGGGTTAAATGTTCTCCTCAAGACTGATCAAATGATCATTTGTGAAGTAGATCCCGGAAACCTAGCACCAGCATTCTACTATACGGTCATATGCGCTAAGAATGAACACCAAGCGAGGGAATCACTATGGATTGATTGACGACATTACTGTGAAGCCTTCCAACTCTCTTCAAAGCCATGGTTAGTCGTAGGGGACTTCAATGAGATCACCTCTCCTTCAGAAACTTCAAACTCAAACATAACAAGGTCCACTCCCAGGATGGCTTTATTTCGTGAAGCGATTCAAGCAATGGGACTATTTGATCTCCCTTATCAAGGGTCTCTATTCACTTGGCTCAATAAGCAGGAGCTTAATCCAATAGTGAAGAAGCTGGATAGATGTTTGGTAAATGACTTATGGCTACAAACCTTCCCAAGAAGCTTTGCCTCTTTTGATCTCCCAGGTGTTTCTGATCACACCGTATGCCATATAAGGCTGCAACCACCTCCCCGTTCCTTTGGCTCAAAACCGTTCTGAGTCTTTAACTACCTCACCAAACATCCAAACTACCACGAAACCATCTCCAAAGCCAGGATTCTTGCTGGGGAACGAGCGTACTCTCTGTCCGCTCTGAGTCACAAACTGAAAGCACTCAAACAGCCTCTAAAAACACTTAACAAAGAGCGATACAACAACATAGAAAAAAGAGTGTCAGAGGCAACTAACAATTTACTTGTTTTGCAGGGAGCAGCTCTCGCTAACCCTTCGGAGGAGTCCTTCAAACAGGAAGCAGAAGTAGCAGTCAACTGTGCTCACTTGAGAGAGATTGAGGAGGCTTTCTATCGCCAAAGGTCAAGGGTCAAGTGGCTAGCGGAAGGAGACTCTAACACAGCCTACTTCCACTATGTCACTTCCTCGCGAAATGCAAACAACTCAATCAAGTTCCTGCTACGTTCAGACAATACTCAAGCCACATATCCGAAAGAGATCCATGAGATTGCCATTGACTATTTTGTCAAACTGCTAAGTCCTTCGCATCGGGCACTAATTCAAGACCAGAGGCAGTTATTGGCAGGGCTTATCACTTACAGATGTCCGCAGGCACATCGGGACAAACTACGAGCATCGTTCTCGTCAGAAAGCATCAAAAAATCCCTCTTTTCAATGCCTAATAACAAGACTGCAGGAATCGATGGGTTCACCTCTGAATTTTTCAAGCACACATGGGAGATATTGGGCAGAGAAGTAACATCCTCCATTCAACATTTCTTCTACTCAATTTTCATGCCAAAAGCTGTAAATGCTACGGTGTTAACACTTACACCGAAGACCCCAGGTGCAGCCTCTTTGAAAGACTTCCGCCCGATTTCCTGTTGTACAACTTTGTACAAATTAACGACAAGGCTACTGGCAAATAGACTCAAGACTATTCTGCCCGATCTCATTCTTCCAAATCAAACTACCTTCGTCAAAGACAAGCTGATCATGGAAAACGTGTTGTTGGCCTCTGACTTAATGGAGGGATATGCCAAGAACAAAGTGAGTAAACGAATCACTCTCAAAGTCGATTTAAGGAAGGCGTTTGACTCAATCAAGTGGAACTTTTTGTTGGCGTCTATAGAAACAATGGAATTGCCTAAGGAATACATAGGTTGGTGTAAAGCCTGTTTCATGCATCCTGCATTCTCTATATCTATCAATGGCTCAGTGGCTGGTTACTTCAAGAGTAAGGTTGGTTTACGCCAGGGTGATCCGATTTCTCCTCTACTGTTTGTTATCGCGATGAATACCCTCTCACTTATGTTAAACAAAGCAGCAGCCATGGGTAATTTCAAGTATCATCGTCAGTGTAAGGATTTCGGCTTAACCCACTTATGTTTCGCCGACGATCTTCTTGTATTCCTCCATGGCTCACCTGAACCGTTAGAAGTTGTCCTCCAGGTTTTAGCGCAGTTTGAAGAGCTATCAGGTCTGGCAGTTAACATCAACAAAACTACAATGTTCACTTCAGGTCTATCACCATCTGAGATGGCGACAATTGAGCAGAGATTTGGTCTGAAATCAGCCACCTTGTCGGTAAAGTATCTGGGTTTGCCGCTATCCTTAAAGAAACTCTCCAAAACAAATTGTGAGCCACTGATCATCAAGATAAGAAACAAGCTAAATAGTTGGACTACAAAATTCCTCAGCTTTGCAGGTAGACTCCAACTGATCTCCACGGTTACCACTAGCATCGTCAACTTTTGGTCAAACGCATTCCAACTTCCAAAGAAAGTCATTCGCATCATTAACTCAATGTCCAGTGACTTTCTATGGAAAGGAGATTTAGATCAGTCCGGTGGTCACAGGGTGTCATGGGATGCAGTTTGCAAACCGAAAAACGAGGGAGAGCTAGGATTAAAAGAGATTGGATCGTGGAACTTATGTTGTGGCTTGAAACTAATTTGGATGTTGTACTTTAGGAGTGGCTCGATATGGGTAGCTTGGATAAAGGATAGGTATAAACTGTTACACAGGAGCTTCTTCGAGATCAAACCTCAACAATATCACTCATGGATATTCCGTAGATTACTGAATTTGCGACAGGTTGCTAAGCGATTCATTCGCTTCTGTCCAGGAAACGGCACTACCATTTCATTTTGGAAGGATCCCTGGACGGAGTTGGGTCCACTTTACGACGTCCTTGATCCGTTTGGTCCTAGTATGTTGGGTATTCCAATCAAAGCAAAAGTGTTTGATGCAGCCAAAAGCCATATTTGGGCATTACCTTCGGCGAGATCGGAAACACAAATCTCTCTCTACGCTACACTATCAGCAATCTCCTTGTCGAATGAAGACGATAAAGTGGTATGGTAGATTGGAGACTCAACTTTTGAGTTATTCACTTTAAATCTGGTGCGGAACGAAGCCAGAGACCGTGTGCCACTGGTTCCTTGGGCAGACATAGTTTGGAGCAAACTTATGATTCCTAAACTGAGCTTCGTTGCTTGGCTATTTACTCTCGACAGGAACCCGACTAAAAACAGAATGATATCTTGGGGACTGAATGTTGATCCAGCATGTCTCCTTTGCTCAACACACGCTGAATCGAGAGATCATTTGTTTTTCGAGTGTAACTTCTCCAAAGAGGTGTGGTCGAATTGTCTATCAAGACTGGGCTTAAGTTTCAATCAATTCTGTTGGCAAGATACACTATTGTGGCTTCAAAATCCAGGGATCCAGAAAACAAAACGACAGGTTCTACAGCTACTTTGGGCAGCCACATTTATGAAGTTTGGAAAGAAAGGAAAGCAAGACTTCATCGAGGACTATGCAAAACCCCAACGCAAATCGTCAAGAGAATAGATGTTTTGGTGCTTTCAAAAGCAGGGGCGATAAGACTATGGAACCAAGAGAAAGCATCAGAAATTCTTCACATTTGGTTTGCAGGCACAGCTCCTCCTCCACCTCCAGTCATCATCCTAAATCCACCTTAAAGGTTTTATATAGGTGTTCAAGGTTGAGATTCTCACTGACTCTTTGTATCTTTTTGTCCATTTGCCTCTTAAATATTTTGTATCCATTTAGTATATTAATGAAAACCCTTTAACAAAAAAAAATATTTTTCACAAATTTCTTTTATGGTGAATTCGGTGTATCATCAAAAAGAAATCATTTAGATTTTTGGGAGTCAAAAATATTAATAAAATCATGAGATGTTTTACAAAAGCACGGTAACAAAAAAGGGATAAAATAGTTAAATTAGTATTTGGAGGGTTTGAAATTTAAATAATTGAGGTCTATGGTTATTCAATGGTATTTCTCTTTTTTATGGTATTGAAAGAAATTTCTCTCTAATGATACCCAGTATAAGCTAAAAAAAGAAAATTTTGTTAGATACCATTTGTAAGATGTCCTATTGTTGTATGGAAAATTATGTTACTAATTTCGATAATATTTGTTTTCGAGTTTGGTGAGAGCCTTAGATTCGTACTAGAGTTGAGTCCACGCGATGCGCGGATATATTTTTATTATAAATATCTGAGTTGAATCGAAATGAATCCGAGACAAATATTCTAACGAATTTTGTTTCAAGGTATTTTAGATATCAAATATTACACGAACCTAGTCCGAACCCAAACAGCTACCCAGTAACTTCGAAAATCTCAAAAAGTCTCGAAAATTCAAACCCGAACCCAATACTCGAACTAACCGAAAAATCATAAACTTCGAATCTAAACCCAAATCCAATAAAAACCTAGAAATTCAAATATCATGAACCTGAACACGAATCCAAAACCTGAAAATCCCGTAAAAATTGGAAAAAAACCAGAGAAAATCCAGAAATACCGAACCCAAACCCGAAAATCCCAAAAATACCCGAACTCGAATTCAAAATATTTTCAGGTATATCAGAATTTTCTTTAAATTACTAAATCAGATCTGAGCCTAAATGGATCTGACGCGAATTCGTTCCGAAAAATATCCGTACAGGGCTAAACTTTAGGTATTTAAAAATCTGAACACGAATAAACCCGACCCGAAATCTGACCGGAAACTCGACCCGAATGTTGACCCCTGCATATAAAATATATACTTAAAGATATTTAAGACAAAGTTGTTTTATCTATTATTATTTATAGAATTAAATTAGTTTTTTTAGAAAATTATTTTTTATATATTTTAATTTTATGTTTTTTATTTTTTTAAGTCGAGATTTGTTATTATACAACTGAATAATTATATATTAATATTATATAATTACAAATATTTTTATTTTGAAATTTTTTAGGTATCTTCAAAATAATAATTTTAAGACATTAAACACCAAATAAAAAAATTTTGTTGTTTTTTCTCTAAAAAATATTAAGAGAATCTAGCATGATATTTAAGAGGTTATATTGTATTATTAACTAAATAATGAATGTTATAATTATTTCTAATGAGTTGAATAAATCTAAATTTAAATGACAACTTTTTAAGTAGATTAAAAATAGGATTCTGCTTTAATATAATAGATAGTAGATAACTTTTTCTTTTTGGTCACAAAGTAGACAACTTATATGCTAAAAACTATATTTGTATATTACTAATTTATTTAGTTAACGCAATCACATAATGTATTTATCTCCCGGTAACCTATTCGGTGGCAACTGGGGAATTCCTAGAATCTCCGAAAAGAGGAAAAAAACAATGCATGGACTCCTAACTATTATAAATTTTAAAATTTTCTTCTAACCAACCTATTACTATTATTTTGTTTTAGGTTTTAGGATTTCACTTTTTATTTTATCAACGGCAGTTATATGTGGTTGTTGGTTTCTTTGACTTATGGTAGTTTGCAATAGAGCATATTGCAAACCCTACTCTAAATTTTATTTCAAAATGAAGAGTAGAATTTGTTCCAACTCTATTCTATTTTGGAGTCACTCTATTTAAACATTAGAGATGTCCTTACTTAGTATATAAAGTAAAAAAATGAGATTCGTCCATATTTAAAGGTTTATGTTGATTACTCCATTTTGAGATAATACATTAAGGGTAACTTTGCCTAATATTCACAAGGAGGTGGTTAATTAACTATCTAACATTCTCATTCCATTTATTACTTTTTAGCGGTATTTGCGAAACTTTTGGACCAGTCTCTCCCTAGTCTTGTGTGAGATCATGTTTTTATTATTTTTCTTTTTTCTTATTTTTTCTATCTTTTTTTCCTTTCCCCCTCATAAATCAATCAACCTTTTACAAGATTTGGAAATGATAAAACTTAAATATATAAAAAATCGTTATTTTTTCCTAAAACAATCATATTTCGAATTTTTAAAAACGGAATTATGTTTTCATAATAGTATTAGATGACTATATTTTGACAAAATGTTACTAAGCGAAGTAGTAATACTATTATCTCAACTCACTAGAACGTCTATTTCTATAGACATACGATATGCACGATATAAATAGAAAATCATCACGACCAATAAATAAATAAACTAATAATTTCACACAAGTTTACTATTTTATTTGCATGGAAATGAAATAACATCTAACACAAAGTAAACTAGGAAATTTAAATTTATGTAAACTATTTTTTTTCTAAATCATGTTAAAAATGTTTAGCATGTTAAGGCTATTTTTATAGACTTTCTATGTAAGTTGTACGTCTACTACGACTATTATGTTTCATGTAGACATACTATATATGTATGAGAAATAAAATTATGTGCAACGAGGTTGATACATGATTAACTATATGTGCAACAAGATTGATATAAAAACAAGAGGCACTATTAGCTAATAGTTGTACTATCTTAAATAGCAAGTCCATTTTGCAGACATTTAAGCAAATATATTTTTTTCATTTTTGTTGAGCAAAACATCTCCGTTTTAAAATTTGATATGCGTGTGTAAAATAAAATTATATGGTTTTAAGTCAATCGAAATTTAAATTAATCCTTTTCTAGAGACACATAATACACAATTAATATTGTTTAATATAAAACATAAAATATATATATATATATATATATATGAAAGTTACAAATATTGTTTAACATAAAATATAAAATAGACATACTACTCAAAATAGTGAGAATAGTAAGATTTGAAGGATTGATACAAAAACTAGAAGCATAGTTAGCTAATAGACGTACTATATTAAATAGCAAATCTATTTTGCATATATTTAAGCATATATGTGTTTTTCATTTTTTGTGAGCAAAACATTTCCGTTTTTAAAAAATTCAAGTTTTAACGCGTCTAGAAAAAAATCTATATGCTTGTCAGTCAATTGAAATTTAAATTAAGACTTCTGTAAAAACATATAATCTCAGTAGAAAATAGAAGGGGATCTATAGAGGAGAGATAGAAAGAAAAATGACAAAAAGCCAACATTAATACATCACACGCGCATGAAGGGTATTATTGTATTAAACCATTGACTCTTTTTTTGTTGAGAACTAGTTTATAAATTAATGAGTGACTTATAAATATTAGGCTTAATTTCCCATACACTATAGCAAAACCACTTTCTACTAGAATCACTCTACTTTAGAAAAAAAAATATAGTAATAGGTAAACTAAATAAGCCTATTAAAGAAGCCTAGCTAGAGATGTCAAAATAGGTAAACTAAACAAAACCAATTCATATCCAAAAAGATTGTAAGCTAAATGAATCATATGTTAACTCAATTCATTTAGTAAATGGTTTATATCAACCCGTAACTCATTAAAATTAATGGATTATTTGTTTTAATCGTTTATCCATAAACTTTTCATTATACAAAAATAATTAAAAAATAAAATAATTATCAGTATAATTATTGCAACTGTTTTATATATACAAACGTGAACATACTCATAATATTATTATTTTAACCTTACTAGGTCCAATAAGTCTAGCAATGTGATATGTTGCATGTAGGAGAGAGAGAGAGATAATAGAGTTTAAATATAGTTTGTCTATATTACACAACAAAAAAAAATTTTTGATGCACCTAATCACAGAGATAATCTGTGGGAGAATAATGTGGTTCAAATAGTACACGATAAAAAGAAAGGAAATTTACTAGATTAACTCTATAAGAGGAGTTTATTACTAAAACATCTCTAAATTATTTTTATTTACCAGAATATTTTTTAGGTCTATTTTACCTCTAGGAGTATGTTGTTAAAAAAACGAAATAACCATTTTGCCATTATCATTTTTGAAAAATGTCAGCTACTTATTTACGAAATTTCCACTGGTAAACCGGAATTAGAAAAACAAGTCTATGACTGGACTTTTTTCTTTTGGTCACAGATTTTTCTCATTAAAACAGACTTTTTTCTTTTTACAGATTTTCTGGAGGACTTATTCAAATTGGTAGACTTTTAACGACAGACTTAATTAAAAGATAGGTTTATTTGTGAAAGTCTATTATACGAATACACAGACTTATTTATCTAGCAAAAATTTTCAGGACTTATTTAGAAAAACATACTTGTACCGCAAACTTATTTAGTATGTGACCACAGACTTATCTAACTTACTATAGTTTTATTTTCAACAAAAGACTTATTTACGAGATTGTTTGTTTCTGACAGTTTTATTTGCCTATGTTGCTACAGACTTGTTTCCGTTACGGTAGACTTATATCATAATGACAGACTTATATGTTACAAAATTAATTAATAGAGTACCATTTATTTGGTAGCAGACTTTTATGATATTGGTAGCAGTTTTATTTTAGTTTCACCGTTTTGATGGCAGACTTTTGGTTCAAAAAGTAATGTTTGTTTTCTTAATTTAATGTCATATACATGGTGGAGGACTTATTTTCGGGGGACTAACTATAACAGACTTTTGTAATTTTGGTTAAGTGTCTTAAACCGATTTTCTTAGTTTTTGGTACATTAATTTATAAAATCAATTTGGTTCATTAACGAGACTTGGTACATTAGTTTTTGGTATATAATCAATTTCATACCATTTAGTTCAATTTAAAAGGTAGGTCATCATTCTTCTTCTTCTTCGTGGACTTCACATTTAAAAAAAATCAACAAAGGCGCCACCTGATTGATCAATTAAGGACTTCAAGTTTTTTTAAAAAAAATAAACGAAGACGCCACCTGATTCATCAATTGAGGACGACGCCATCTTCTGATTCTTCTTCCCCAATGGTGATTGATCCATCGACACTGCTAAGTTGATGGATCGTGTAATTCTTTTTTGTGGGATTTGGAAGTTTGAAAAACATAGGTGGTTATTTCATGTCGATGCAGAACGAGGGAGTAAGGTACTTCCAGCAAACCAGAGAACAACTTATGAAGAGTTTGTTGACATGGTGTATGATGATTATGGTCTCGACATGCGTTTTCATAGTGTTGAATTGAGTTATATGTTATCCAAGAAAAATCTGATGAAATTAATGGTTGAGATATCTCTTGTTAAAGTTTGCAACTTTCGTCAGTGGCAAGAATTTTTGAATCAGTTTATACCTGAAAAAATACAAATTTGTGTAGAGGTTAGACTACTCGAAAATCAACGCGCGAAGGACAATCAGAATGTCGATGAATGTAGTGCTTCCAAAGCGCCTACTCCTGTTGAAGAATCTGACGACGAAGGTGAAAGATTCGATTGTTATGACAACTCAGATGGGGTAACTTCAGACGATGAAAACTTTACTACGCTGGGATTAGATTCGGAGGAAGTTAAAGAGAAGGCTAAATCGTCTAAACAATATCAGGGATTACAAAAATCGAAAAAAGAGAGACGAAACCTTATATGCATGTTAAGTTAGATTTGAAGTCGTTAAATGTAATTGTTGGACAGTGTTTTGACTCAAAAGATGCATTGGAAACCAGGTTAAAGATTTTGATAGTCTTGCATCAGTTTGACTACACTGTTGATAGATCTACACCGCAACTACTAGTAGTCAAATGTTGGGTTACGAGATGTAGTTGGAAATTAAGAGCATCGCCAATTGGAGAATCGCTTTCGTTCACCATTCACGGTTTTGATGATTACCATACTTGTTCAGTAACAGAGAGATCAGCTCGTTCAAGACAAGCCACTCCAGAAATACTTGTGAGGCTTTACGTTGATTTCATAGGCGGAGTCGATAAAACGGTGTTGCCGAATCATGTTGCTAAATCGTTAAACTTGAGCTTCGGAGTAAAGGTATATTAGCTTGTATATAATCTACTGACTTACAATTTGCGTTCCACGTTTTTTATACACAATAATATTTGTACTCGCAGGTTGAATATTGGAAAGCCCATCGGACACTTATACATGCAAGAGAACTCGTTAAGGACTCTTCTGAAAATGGATACCAAGAGTTACCTACTTATCAACATATGATCCAAAAAGCGAATCCTGGAACACTGACACGTCTAGTGGTAGATGAAAGTAACAAATTCAAGTACCTATTCATTGCTTTTGGTGCTAGAATAAGTGAATTTCCGTTTCTGAAAAAGGTTGTAGTGGTTGACGGGACTTTCCTACAAGGAAAAATACAAAGGTACACTCTTACTAGCAACAACGCAAGATGGGAACTTTCA
>OVAN01008283.1:0-18399 GCA_900406275.1 Anastatica hierochuntica | reverse complement strand
CTCTCTATTTTCGCTCTCCTACTTTTCATTTTTTTTTATTATTCTCTGTGTTTTGCAAAAAGTGTCATTCTGCCATTTTCACGCATATTAAGAAAACTGTTAAAATCTCTTATCAGCCATTCATTAATACTTTGTAACAAAAGTTTTCTGTCCAATTAATACATTTAAATAGTGAGGTTAAAACCATAATATTTGTTATAAATTTATATTGAAAATGTAAAACAAGATTTGTTGTGAAACAAGATTAAAACCTCAAAACGACACTTTTATGAAATGGAGGGAGCATTATTTTGTTTGAAAGGCTCTAATAAAATATCACTGGTAATGATGCTATAAGGAAACTGTTGAACATTAAAACATTTTTTTTTTGCTCAACTTTGACTTATCATCATCCAAAGATTTGAGACTGATGATTCGACCCCAATCCGACCCCAATCCAACGTTTGATCATTTAATAGGCATCAAAGAGTATGATTTAGGAGCATTCAAAGGCTATCTACGCTGCTATCTCGCTTTTTTTTACCATCACGAGAACAAGATCACTCTCATTCGAAATGGAAAGAGTGAGAAGTCTCTTAAATCATATAAGTAAAATGACTTCAGCACAAAACCCTAAAGTGGACAGGAATTGTATCATAATCATAAAAACCTTTTTGAACACCACAAAAATCAGAATGATATTTCAGACAAACAACCTCATCACCAACTAGTGCGTCTTTCCCGATTAGACATTTTTCACATGATAAAAGTTGATGCCCGAAAGTTTACGAAAAGTTGGGAATTGGTTATCGCTACTTCTCTGATTTGTGAATCCAAACTTACACACCAAAAAGTCCAATTTAGTTCGATTTTGTCATTAAGACTTAATGGATCGTATTTTATCAACACACATATATCATCTTGCAGAAATGAACCGGAAATATGTAAATATAATGGGCAAGTTATATAAAGGGATAATTTGTAGAATAACTATCCAAAAATTATTATTTAAATTTGTGGTAGTGAATACCAAATTATTCCTCATTTGCGAAGAACAAAAAAAAATTGGAGTTAGAGAAAGTAACTTTTTCAGGTGATAAAAATTTAAATAATGTTTTTTTTATAGATTATCCACCTTATTTTCCTAATATAAAAGAATATAAACTATGTTTAATAAAAACTGACGATACAATAAGATTTAAATATACTAGGTAAATACTCGCACAATGTTGCCGTTATTTTTATTAACTACTACATATAGTACATGAATAAAATACGTATATAACAAAAGTACGTATATTTTAGTAAAATTACACTAAGTCCTACATATTTGTGTCATCTTCGTCGATTCGTATTGTACTTGTATTTTCTTCGTGGCGTAAAAAATATTTTTTATTCAAGTTGAAATTTTAAATCTCTAACCATTTTTTGGAATTTCTAAACTATTAAGTAAACGTCGAGCTTAATACAAACTGAGATTTATGGATTATCTCAAAATTATTTTCGTACTTACTTCGGAATGAGGATACAAATAAAATATCAGTCAATTATATTATAAATTTTTTAGTCAAATTACCATATATAAATGAACATATGAAGTTGGAAAGACACTTTGAACCATACTTAAATTTTAAAGCATTTTTAAATAATATTATATTAATTATTCAACATTGAAAATGATGTGTATTTATGTTTTGTTTTTATTGGTCATTTGATTTACATATTTTTATGAAGTGTTAAATTTTCATAACATAAAAATGCTTAGGTGTCATCATTTGAAGAGTCTCTAGTGTTATTATAGTATAGACTAGGTAAGTACATGCATGATGTTGCGAGCTATTTTTATTAACGAACACAAGAGTGTCAAAGCATAGAACAAGTAGCTATAAATTTGTATAAAACATAAAAAAATCATGTTATTTTCATTATATATGCATCTTTAATAACATATATATGAAAAATGAAATTAGCAATAAACTAAAATTTTATCAGTGAGCATTAAAACATAGAAAATTGTAAAATAACTTAATTTTTATATCATAGGTATTTCATAAATGTTTAAAAAACTTTATAGGGTAAAAATATTATGAACTTTAAATCTTTATAGTTTGTGCTAATATATGAGAAAAATGACAAACATCACATTTAAAAATTTAATATCATCATAAATTGTCATCCGCGTAACCATTTTTATACTGTAGAAGACTGATACTAAAATTGTTAATATTTTTCAAGTTTCTATCTTATTTTTTATTTATGACCCAATAAGCGTGAACCAAGTCTATTTTCTAGCTTCATATAATTTAATAATATAATTTGTAAGTTTTGAATGAAGTTTGATTTCTAGATTTCAAAAATATAATATCTAATTATTTATGATTTAATTGAAGATTATAATAGAACAAACAAGAGTTCAAAGATTTTTATGAAATATAATAAATCGGATGATAGTTATAAAATAGAAAAAATATAAAAGACGTAGTATATACATTTCTTTGTATATATGTGAATACATGTCTTATAGTTCATATTGAAAAATTGTTTGGTAAATCGTATTTTCTATTAATTTTATTTTGACACAATTAATATTAAGTAAAAGAGAAACCCGAAAAAATAGAAAATATTATAAATTTATGTATAAATTTGGACATAAATGTGATGTGTATTAATGTTTTTTTAATTGGTTCATCAATTTTTATATTTAAATTATGTGTCAAATTTTCATAATATAAAATTATTTATGTGTCAACACATAAAAAAGCTCAAGTGTTATTTCTAGCTACTAACATTAGATAGCATTCTTTTGATTTTTTTTTTGTCAAACAGATAGCATTCATTATTCGCTTTTATTACTACTTTATTAGGTTTGACATTCACGTAAGCAAGCAAAAGTCATGGTGCTGAGTGGGATATATTTTATTAGTTACGTTACCTCCAATATTAATAAGATTAATTTACAGAAATACACTTAAATGGAAAAAAAATTTTTACATTTACATCTGTCTTTTAATGGTTCTCAAATATACACCTCAAATATTAAGGTTTAGAGTTTAGGGTTTAAAGTTTAGTGATTAGGGTTTAGGGTTATTTTTTGTAAGTCTCCCTATTAATACAAAGGTGTATTTTTGTAAGTCTCCCTATTAATAAACAAACACTAAAAATTTCGAAATTAAGTTTTTTTATTTTTGTCTCTGATAAAAAGTAGAGCAGTGTTTCTTTCCTTTCGTTATAGAGTCACGTTTCTTTATCTATAGTGATATATACGAATATTACCAAGGTGTATTTAATCAAGCATTAGGAGGGATTTGCTTTTTAATGAGTTTTTAAAAAAATTTAGTGAATTAAAAATATTATTTTGATTTAAATGTTTGTATTTTTTACAAATAAATTTCACAAAAAACATTAAAATCACTTAAAATCAACTACTTAAATTATTTTCAGGAAGAATGGATTTTAAGATACATTTTTAAATCACTATTCCAATAACACTAGAGTTTTAAAGATTTTTTAAATTCTTATTTCAAAAACATGATATGCAAATTTTAGCACAAATCACTTCAAATCAATGATTGAGTACACCTCTACATATTATGTATTAGGACTTGGATGATAACATAAACAACGTTCTTTACCAAAAAATAACACAGTGAATGATAATAATAAAAAGGGTTAGGGTGGGCATTTTAACCAAATCGAACTATCCGAACACTCTGATTCAAGATAAACTTGATTTTATTAATAATCAATTTGGTTAGATCTTTAATCCACACAGTGTAGTTCAATTTTAAATGAAACTCCTCGCCTAATCTATTTTATACATTAATTTACTCCTCCCGATCATCCAGCCCGAATAAGGTCTTGAATTAAACAACCATATATATAAAACTGAGCAGCACAAAACAGGGTTTTAGCCAAAAACTAACACTAATGAGGTTGAATTTGATATATGGCGCATGAACATTATGCATGATTATTGCATGTGTGATGTAAATTTTGTTTGTGTTTGTAATGGGGACCCTAGTGTCATTAGGTAAAGACATTGTGACATTAGACTGACATTATTATTGTTATATCAGAACAAACATGACTAGAAGTTACATTATATATTATACAATCATCATGTGGAAGTAGAGAATGAAAGGTGGAAAGGCAATGATTTTGAAAAGTGAGATTATTATTCTCATATTTAAGACTTATGGTAAGAAAGGGTATGTTACCAGAGGTTGATTGAGGAGCCATGACACCATGTTCTGATATTGTAGAAGACTTGGAAGGTGGAGTCACAATTTTCTGATTCTGTAAGACTTGGTTCACTTACACATGTTTACTGAATTGAGCTATGAGATCATGAATCTGATCTTTTTGAGAAATTTTGCAAATTCAATGTGTTGCCACCATTCATCATTTGTGTAGCAAAATGTGTAGGAAGGAGAGCTTGTGACTGAAAGACATTTGGTGGTGTCGGATACATCATTGGATAGTTACCATTCTCTGAGTAGACATTGGCTACTGGATTTGTCTTTGAGCTATGAATTTAGTGGTTCATTCCTTGTTGATTGTAGTAGCCTTTGTCTATATTTTTGTAGTAGCTAGGTCATGTAGCTTTGTACCTTGGTGGATAGCCATGTACATTGAAGCACTTACGTATAATGTATACTAGCTTCTCACAATGTGTACATATATATTTCTAAAATGGCTTATTCGTATTGTAAGTTGCCACATATACATTAATATCCACTAACTGAGATGTATACATTACTATCCATTAACTGAGATTGTATCCCTCTTTCACCATGATCCATTATTGTTGTATTCTGAAAAGCCACATTATCCATTATGGTTGTTGTCTTAATAGATCTTTGTCTTTCATCTTGAGTCACTATGTTAAAAGCTTCTTCAACAGTTAATATTGGTTTCAATATCAAGATGTGTATCCTTATCTGATCATATGACTCATTCAAACCCATAAGAAGCTTGGTCACATAATTTCTATGTTGCAATTATTCCCACAAAGCTGCTGTAAAACATTCACATTTGCCACATGTACTTATCGGCAATTGAACCTAGTTCTTATATTCTTCCCATAAAGTCACTAAGTCAGTATAATAAGTCGATATGTCTTGATATCCTTGTTCAATCTTACTAAGTGGTTGTTATATATCAAATACTCTTGGAGCATCATCTTGCTTAAACCGAGATTACAATTTTTTCAAATTCCTTCAGCATTAGATATTAACAACAAACTTTGGCCTATTTTCTTAGATATTAAATTCATCAACCAAGTTGCAACAATGTCGTTATAACGAGACCACACACCTGAATTGCGATGATTATTTGATGGTTTTGGAATCGTACCATCGATAAATCCCAATTTGTTACGCACATTGAGAGTCATTCTCACTTAACGTCATCGAGAATGAAATCTGATATCGTTGTCAGTCGATCTGAAACCAACACAAAATTGACATGTCCGTTGTTGTGAAGATAATACGGATTGTCGCATTGATCAGTCGTAGACCTTTGAACATTAGCTTGAACATTCATCGAAGTAGAATTAGTCGACATCGCAAATTGATTTGCTCAAGAAGAGAATGTGTGTTGTTATGTTGCAAGAATCAGAAGTCGAACACAAAAGAAGTCAAAGACAGAAAGAAAGAAAATATAAATGTGCAATAATGGCGATTTAGATTTTTACCAGATGCAAAATGTGAAGTTAAAATCGAAATCGTTCAGCTCCCCAAAAAAGACAAAGCGGAAATGAGAGATATTCACTCTAATATCATTTTAACAATTTTGAATTGGAGAAGAAGTTGAATGAAGAAGATGAACAAAACTAGATTAAGAAAATTTGCTTTTATTTTTCCTTAAGCTTACAGAATCGTACACATTACATTATATATATACATTGAGATACTCATTAATCATCTAACAAATTATTTGTTAACACTAATCTACTAAACCGTTGTAATTGAACCAAATTAAGATAAACCAAATCACACTATCTAATAGCTGAATTTTTAGTACATTTTAAATATGTAAGAAGATGATTTTAGGCCGAGACATGTATATTTTTTCTTTTAACCAATTTGCTTGTTAAAATGTTAGTTACTTAATTCTATGACTTTTTGGATTATTTGAAAGTACATTTTCCGTGGAATTGTTGATCTTTAGTAAAAAAAATTTTTTGTATCGCCGCTTAGAGATAACAATGGACGTCGTCCGTGAGTAATTTTGGATGCCCAGTCTTTTTTCTTCGTATGTTTTTTAAAGGTGTTAGCAGAACAATAGCTATAATTGCACCGTGCGAAGTTGTTGAGGATACTGGTATGGTGATCCCTTATGTGTTTTACACTTTTAATTTGCAAACCCTCTGAAAGAATTATATATTTGTTAAATGTAAATGCAACTTCAATTACAAAACCAGCACAACCGTCTAAACACATACATATATATTTTCATCTCTGTGAAAATAAAACAAACATCTCCGAAAAAAGGGTTCATTAAATTATGATAGTACTGTTTATAACATAAACTCTTTACCTTTTTTAACTGTTGTTTATTTTGTGAAATTTAACTAATTAAAAGGGGATAATACTACCCTCTCAGCCTATCCACGTAAGCCTTCAACTAAATACTCTCTCTTTCTGCCACGTTAGATTCCGGCGTCGTGCTGTTTCACGCGCAAATGCCACGCCGTGTTTATGCTTCGTTGTCTGCGACAAAAAAACAGCAAGGTTTCTCCACCCCTTTTCTGGGCCACGAGGCCCAACAGGTGTCTCCGGTAAAATCAACCGAATTGTGTCTTCCTTTCATCTTCGACCATTGCTCTCCCAATCCTCAGAAGAAAAATCCTACGCTGTTTCACATTCTTCCTCCATGGCCTTCAGTTCACCTGCCTCACCACTTCTCTTCTGTAACGGCCCCTCTCTTCATTGCTCCACTTGATTGCGCATTCACTGAGCCACTTCCCCACGACCTCATCCATGAATCGCGAGATGACCGACCCACCATACATAATCACCCCCTCTGACCACATCGAAACCTAAGTCTCCTCACCAAAGCCGCCATGGATAACCTCTCCAACCCCGAAACCTTGCCATGAATAATGTTTGTGAGGCTGAATATCCATCTACAGAGAACTCTCTTCACCGAAGCCACCATGGACATGACCTCGGTTGTTAAACTCCCCGAAGGTGGAAACGTGATCCCAAGGTTGGAGGTTTACAAAATCATTGTGCCAAGAGATATTAAGAGACATTACTTTGATAGGATTCGTTGCTTATGATCTTCTATCTTACACTGTTCCCAGGTAGCTCATATCCTCTTTATTCCCTCTTAACTTCTCTCCAGTCTCTTTCGTTACAATCGTTACAAACATTCAGATTGAGATTGAGGGTTTCTAATTTTTGATGTTAGCTTCCACCCGTTCGACTATGCTCACATTTCTACCGTCTAATTTTCGATTTAGGTAAGATCATCGCTATTATTCTCTTCAGTCGTGTTACGCTTCCTCTTCATCTCCATCAATCTGAGTCTATATTTTAAGCTTTACATTGGAGTAACCATTTTGTATAGGTTTTATTATACACAAAAGGATTCCTGGAAACCTATTAAAAAAAGAGAGATGGATCAGCATATTTCCTTCAAGGCTTTATACCAATGGCTTTAACAACCAAGGTATACCAATAGAACTCCTTTTCGTATCATTGAATGTGTCTACTTGCATTATTATAGAGAAGGATATACACTTTCTTGATTAAACTTATTGTATGTGAATATTTTCCACAACACATATACTCTTCACTTTGTAAACTCAATTTGAACAAGAATCGTTAAATGTCAGGTTGGTTTAATTCGATTTGGTCCGCTTCAGATTTAAGTTAACTCCGATCCATGTCCCCGAAGCTATTTCATTTGATAGTCATAGAACCCATTGTTCAAGAAAAGAAATTGTACAAATTTTCTAAATTGTTGGGATCGATTTTGAGATATGTAGTTGTAGGAGTAAAAGGCGAGCAACATGATGAAGCGGCCAAAAACCGCATAATGGTGGAGACCGAGTACGGAAGAAGCTTCTACATCAAAAAATAAGATAAAAAACCGTGTCCAGTCAGGTTAGTTTCAAGTTAATCTCTTTCTCTTGCGTCGCTCCTACTACATATCGTCATTCAGATCGTGTATCCTATTTTTATGCTTGGTTTGACAAGACCCGGGATGAAACTGACTCTAAGTTTATTAAAGGTCTTGAGGATTATCATGTTTAAATAGTGTTCATTTTCAATTGACATGATTCAAGGGTTTTTAGAGTTATGAGTTTTTGACACTTTATCCTTTGCTTATGTCTGGTTAATGTGATTTGTGTTTAGTTCATTTGAGATTTACATAATCCATCTTGCTTTTCTTTGTGCAGAAGCTTTATGAGCAGCTAAAAAGGAATACAACAAAACTGAGGATGATTTGAAATATCTCCAAAGCAGTATTGCTAATTCAATATTTGACCTTATAGCATTGCTGGTATTACATTTTGTTTTCTATTATATGATAGTTTTCCTTCATTTTTTCCCCTTTAAAGTGTATGGTCATTAGTACGACAAGAAAATGTCCATATTTTGTGTTGGGTTGCCACTACAAAGTGAATAAGTAAAACCTAACTTTAGAAAGCTGCTGAGTTGTCTTTTTTATGACTACACTAATGATTATACGAGCTCTTCGAAGCTAAGTATGCTTGATTTTTGGCATCGTCGTGTTTTGCCCTATTAGTTTTGTATTTGTTGGAACTTATTTTGTATTATGTTAGCTTGGACTTGTCGTTTATAGCATGGTGCATGAAGATCTTGGCGACTTTAGCTACTCAAAAATGGATGGTTAGATTGCATGGGCTCCTTGTGCTCGACCTCTAAAAACCTTTATAGGTTTGATAATTCATAAGGTTATTTTGTCAAGTTACTTTATGTGATATGATCAGAAACTTTTCAACCTCGCGAAAGAATAGCTTACCAAGGTAACTAATCCAGGCAGCGATTAACACTTCAATCAATTTCTGTCGTTTTGTTTTAGGAGGCTTCTACCAAATTTAAAAACAACCTGCAAAGATGCTCCGTAACAAAAACAAACCAACAAAATCAAGGTACTTTCATTTCTTATTTGGAAATCTAAACAACCTGCTCTGAAACAATTTTTGGTTTAAATCTCATTAGTTGTGGTTTAAAAGATCAGAGTCTATGTGGCACTTTAATTTGTTTATCTCTAGAGCTAGAGTGTTCTTTAGGCTTATCCAATTCAGCAGGTGGGACAGTATTAGAGCATGGAGGTTCTTATAGCATTAAACCAATAACATGAACTTGCAAGTAACCACCAAGCTTCTTGAGGTTAGTTCAACATCTTCTACTTCTCTATACTTCTCTTTGGTTAAAAAATAAATAAACGCCTCTTATTTTTACATGTCGTTTGATGGTCTATATTTGGTCCTGCAGATCAAATGTGTAGTTTTTTTTAGTAAAACAGTTGTCATAGTTTACAAGGCACTGTCTCATGATGTGCATTTAACATTTATGAATCAAAAATAATGTCGCATCCAAGTTTGTAAACGGATCTTGGTATATAGACAATTCCTAAACTGTCTGGAACTATTAGAAAGACATGGGTTTTCATTCTACCATTAGCAAAGGCAGTTGATATTTAGGCTTAAGCTTCAACATACTTTAGGCGTAAGTCTTTCACTGCATGTTTTTTCATATTTATCTTACCAGAAACGAATTCATCATTTTGATGAGATAAAGTAACAAATTCATTACAGTTCAAATTTTTCAATGACTGCCCTCCTTAACATTATGTTTTCCATCAACTTTTATCTCTGTAGCCTGATTATGTTTTCAATGTTACTCCTTTGGATATATATTTCTTATGAAATAATGTTATATGTACTGCAAATTTCTTTGATAGTGTAATAGTAAAAGAAAATCATACTAGCATCTGTATGGTGACCAAAAAAAAAACTAGCATCTGTATATGCAATTCTTGCTGATTTACCAAGCTTATTGGTTTATACCGAAATAGAGAATTGACATTTTCTGGGTTATTCACATTGTGGGTTTGAGTATATTTGGGGGTGTATAGCTTACTGTGCTATACATGTCAAGTAACTTATTTGTAAATTTGTAATATATGAGCTTCATTTATTCAACAGATAATATCAAATATAGGTTTGAGTTTCGAAAACCCAGAATTTTATCCTCTATTCTGAAAACCAAATTTAGAAACAGGGATGTACTCTTCTACATTTATTATCGAAAAACAATTTTGGTATAATTAAATTGTTTTGGATGTTTATTCAGTTGATGCAATAAAGTAACAGGACATGCTTATGGTCTTTCTCTCAAAGTGTGTTGACTACACAAGTACCACATAACTCTATTTGTGCAAAAATGATAGCATACATACAGAACTTTTATCTATTTTAAGACATGCTTGAAGGAAATATTTTATTCTCCTGAGAACTATACGATTTTGAGTAGTCCAAATCACCATGATATCTTCATAGAAAACGATAGTTGTCATCTTCAAAGATGAGAAGTCCATCAGAAAAGCCAATTACCAAATTTCCACCTCATGTATTCCTCAGAAACGAATCACCAACTTGAGGTTAGTGTACAAATGGTAAATATTAATAATATGTTTATCATTAATGAAATGTCAATTTATTCCACCCAGTCAAGTACGTATGGGCCTATTTCACGGATCCAAAACATAAAACGCTTAAAACCGAGACCAAAACCAAACCGAAAAACTTTAGAAACTTGAATAGTTATCAATATTCGAGAAACGAAAAACCAAGCTCACCCGAGAAATCGAAGAATATCTGAAATATACCAAAAAAAACACAAACTGGCCAAAAATATACAAAACAACCGAAAATACTCCAATCACCTGAAAATACCCAATCCATTTTGGAAATGAAAAATACGCGATTCTTATTCGGTCCCAAATTCAAGTCAGACAAATCAACTCACAAAACAAAAACCGAACCAAACGAAAATTCCTTCGGTTCATAAATGAGTACCAAAAAAAATTTCCAGAAACGACATGATCACAGTAGTGAGAAACATAACAATAATTTACTTCGACAATTAAAACGCAACCCTAATGTTTTGAAGAAGAAAAAGTTAAAAACTCATTACTACTCTATTTAAATTTATAATTTTAACTATCCAAATAAATTGTGTACTATAATTACTAAACCCTGGAATTCCATATATCACCCCAACCCATTGGGCTTCATCTCCGACATTCCACTCCTTAACACAAATTCCTATTTCTCACTTCGTAATTTTAATTTTCTTTTCCAACCATATGAAAAATAATGATTAAATTAATTGACACCTTGCATTATGTATATTATATTTGGCGTTTGATATGATTTAGAAATCGTATTCACATACATAACAAATTGTGAAGATAATATGAAATTTTTCTTCAAACGCCCTAATATTAAGTGCTATTAAATTCATTTTCCAAACCTAACGGATCTAAAAAAAAATTAAGCAACACCACTAATGCAGAAAAGATTACACAAAGTACATAGGGATACGACAGATACGTGTGTCTTTGTTATATTAAAAATCGATTACTGTACAAAAAAACAATCAAACTTTTCCAGCCCATTTCAGCCTTATTCTTGCCAGGAGGTCGCACAGCCCATTCCAGGTTTAAAATCTCACTGAATCTCACAGAAGTTTCTATGTGCGAAATCAAAAGAGGGACAATGCTGTCACAACTACTAGAAAAAACATAACTCATTATTTGGGATGAAGCACCTATGACGCACAAACAAACCTTCGAGGCCCTTGACCGAACTCTCAGAGACATACTTTTAGAAAAAAATTTATCAGCAAACGATAAACCATTCGACGGGAAAACTGTACTACTCAGAGGCGACTTTCGACAAATTTTACCAGTCATACCACAAGGAACACGAGCAGATACAATGTTAGCATCTGTTAACCAATCATATTTGTGGGGTCAATGTGAGCTACTAATGCTAGAAAAAAAATGTGAGGCTACACCAATCGGAAACAAGTTTTGCTTCATGGTTACTTAGTGTTGGAGACGTTACCGCCGCACTAAACGAGAAATCGCCAACAATGGCCATTAAAGATGGGGAAATGATCTTTGTTCCACATAGTTTCTTCATGGATAACAGTGGGAACCATTTTGAAAAAATAGCGGCTCATTCTCATCGAACACCTCATCGGAAGGGAATGCGGAACAATTCACAGAGCATGCTATATTAACTCCGAGGAATGAAACTGTTGACGAGATCAACAACTTCATGCTAATTCAAGTTTACGGCGAACTCAAAGAATATCTAAGCGCCGACACCTATGAAAAAGCCGAAACAATTGGTAAAGATTATAGTGCAATGTACCCTACTGAATATCTGAACTCTCTAGAGTTTCCTGGACTACCAAAACATAAGCTGAGGCTTAAAATAGGCGCACCGATTAAGCTTCTACGAAACATCAACTAAAGAGAGGGATCATGTAACAGCACGAGGCTAACTATCACACAATTGGGCGAGAGGGTTATCGAGGGGCAACTAATCACAGGAACACACGCCGGGCAAAAGATCCTAATACCAAAGATTAGTCTATCTCTGAGTAAAATGAATAACCCGTTCACACTCCGCAGACACCAATTCCCAATCAGGATTTGCTACGCAATAACCATAAACAAAAGCTAAGGACAAACCTTAAAGCGAGTACTATTATATCTGCCTAGTCTTTAGTCATAGACAACTATATGTAGCTCTTTCAAGAGTTACTACCCCACAAGGACTACGCATCTTACAAACAGAAGAGACCGTGCGGAATATCGTCTACAAAGAAATTTATAACATACTACCAACGAGATCAGGTAAGTTTTTTTACATAATTCAATATAAACTACATTAATGAATAAATAACGTGACATACAATGCAGGATGCATAGGAAAAGAGGATTAACATTTGCTTCATAACATGAGGTCAACAAAAATTAGATGCTCAAAATATAAGAAACAAACAACTTCTATATATGAAACTAAGCAACATTCACTATCATTTACAGATTATGAAGGGGAGAACCTCGAATTTGGAACACATAATCCTTGCAACATACTTTAAGAGAAAAAGATATGCGCCGAACAAGGATCCTTTGTTACCAGAAATTGTTTCATTGCGCAATTTAGCAATCACGTGGTTTAGTATTTTTTACCATTTCCTTAAGACTTTTTAGCTTCATCCCAACTAATTTAAACTACTCCAATATTTTACTCTTCTCCGTTAGATTTATGCACAACTTTATGAAATTTTAAACTTAACAAAGAGCTAATACATTCATATGCAAAAAACAAACAACAACAATTATACATTCTAAAATAAAACAAGAAATAAACACGAAAATAAAAAACAACAACCACATACCTTAATAAGCACATACTTGAAGGGAAGAAGGTATGTAGCTCAATAAGTTATTTTCCACCATTACCTTATGTTTTTTCCCCCAACAAATTAAAAAAACAATAATATTTTAGTCTTCCCCTTACATTTTTTTGGTTGGCCCGGAGGTTCGGGGTCCAAGGGCCCGTACGTCCTCCGAGGGGGGGGTCCAGCCCATGTAATATGGACCCCTCCCAGCTTCCGCCGAGACTCGAACTGGGGTTCTCTGGCACATAACACGAGAGCCTTTCCAACTGAGCTGACGACCTTCTCCCTTACATTTATGCACAACTTTACGAAATTACGAACTTAACAAAGTGCTACTAATTTGATATTCAAATAAAATCCTTAAAATGAGACATTCTAAAATTAAACGAGAAATAAACACGAAAATCAAAAACAACAACCACATACCGACCTAAATATTCAAAATAGACCAAAATAGATAGCACAAACCCGCGCGTAGCGCGGACATAGTCCTAGTATTATCTAATGATACCATGAGGTCCCCAGTAATACGAGCATAAAACCCGCATGCAAATACCAAATGATCAAATTATTGGGGAAAACAAATAATTAAAATACTAAATTACCATTTCTTTAGTAATTTTTTTATAACAAAAAATATTTATGTCGAGACAGAAAAAGTGTAACTAAATATTTTGTAGGTGAGAGGATTCTCCACGCGTAGCCTATAACCACCGCGCAAGGCGAACTTTTGAGGCCCACAAGAGTTCACACGAGGGAAGTGAACAGCCTCCGTGACGGTCAATATCTCATACGGTTTTGATTTGATTGCGTTCTCTACTTTTTCTCTTTAACTAAAACATATTTGAAAGCTTTTAAAACTTTGTGTATAGTCTTAAGTTTAAGCAAAGAATATTGTGCACTCCTGGATAGTATACAGTAAATTAGTAACATCCAATATATTGAATCATCATGTGAAAAAACGTTTCTTCTCTTAATATTTGGTCTATTTAGCAAAAAAAATAAATGTAATTGGTATAACAATGGGGTCCAAGGTTTGATGGCAGCAGGTCCCTTAAAATTGAAGACAATATCTTCCAGCTTTTCTCCATCCCCGATCTACGGGGAGCTAATTCCCAGAAATTTCTCATTGTTATTTTGTCAATCTCTTTTGATACTCCATAGCACTGACTATTATTTTAACTACAACTATAACAACTCTATTAAGTAAGCTTAAATTCTCAAAACTAATCAGAATTCCGATGGTTATGACCGAGTGTCAATTATTTTTAAAATTATACATACATATTTATTTGTACTTACATTACACTCCATATTTATATATTTGAAACACACTTTCCACTTGTTCGACAAAAAAAAGGAAAAAAAAAAAAGAAACACACGTCGCACTTACTTTTAAGTGTCTTAGTATTTTGTAATAAAATGGTATTGGGTTTCAAGCTTTACATGTAATTGTCAATTACTCTACTATTCTATAGTGTGTCCTACTGTGGTAGACCGATTTTATACCTAATTTTGTCCATATTACCGAATATTTAATCCTTTTTATAAAAAGAAAAAAAAGGAAAGAAAGCTATTTATGTAATCGGTCACATGTTTCCACTATAATCAAAAGAAAGAGGTTGTGATTGCCGCGATTGAAGCATGGACTACGTATCATATCATATTTCAAATGTCACTCATTTGTAGTTGTATGGTATAATAATTAAATTATTGCATTCTCATAATAATGTTAGCACTAGTGGCAAATCTTGTTCTATAAATCGGGCTCATTAATCGATTGTTCTCCCATCTTGTCGTTTGACAGCCTTCAGCTCTATTATTTTTTTAAGTGTGATTATTCAAAAGAAGATTGGTTTACTAGCTTAGTGGATGTGAATTTTAATTTAGAATTAGTTCATAAAATTTGACGAGAACCAATAAATACCTCATAAAATTATATCCTTGTTATTTGGTGACAAATCAAATAGTAGTAGTATATTTTAATCAAAGTGAAAGAGTTATTGTGGATGAAAAAAAATAAAATAAAAAAGATAAAAGATATTTAAATAATTTAAATAACGTAGTTTCTGATTAATTTTTTTATTAGAGGTTGGGTATATCCCAAATGTCCGGCTAGAGCCAATTTGAAATTTTGAACTTAGGATTGCAATTTGCAACTAAAGCACATATCAAAGTAAGTCAGTAGGTCATTAGACCGTATGTGAACAAATGAGCCAATCACTGAATAAACTGACATCGCTCTTTTTCTTGTTCCTAACTTTTCTTTGATGACTTTATCTTATAAATTGTTAGTTATTTATTTTTGGAATATTAGTTTTTTTGTCCTTGCAAAAATAAAATTTCCCAAGCACCAAGTCCTAAACACACTCTCAACTTTCATGATTTGCTTTGGGGTTACACGGTCATTTACGAGTTTTGTTTTAATTTCTGGCAACTATATCTCCGCCGAGGCTATCCACAAATTCTTTTTACCAATCGAACTTGAGGTTAATTTCAACACAGAAACTCACGATATCTCTCACACAACCACACCTTCGATACTGTGACCCCAAAAAAAAAACCACACCTTCAATACAGACTCTCGAGTCGATTATATAGCTTTATCGAGAATCAGAGATGCATAGTGTCTAAGAGTGAAGAGAGTATTCCCATTTCACCTCGAGATTCATCTAGATACTCCATACATTTTTAGTCTTTATAATCCAAAATACTTCTTTTTCTCTATTATTGTAGAATGATTTTTACTTTTAGAATTTTTTACTTAACCTTTGATCTGGACAAGAACTTAAACTACCTCCACTATTTATTTGGGTTAATGATAGCTAGGGTTAATATCCAACATATATCAAGCATCATTGAGCATGTTGGTTATATTGAAAAAAATAATAATGTAAAACACATATTAGCTTATAAGTTCATGAAATTATATTTTTATCTCTTAGGCAAATCTATATTTCATACTTTAAAACTGAATGATATGGAATGGAGTATAAGATTTGATTGGTGAGTTTCAACAACTACAGAAAATGAAAATATAATTCTGTTTGGTACTTGTGATAAAGACACCCAAAAATGTTTTTGGCCTAAAATCATATCAAATCAGGATCTAAAGGTGGGACTAGATAGATCACATGAAATCACATTGATATATTTCGAGGCCAGTACCATTAATATTTATTAAAATACCCTTTTTAGTTATTGACACTATACACACTTACTTCTTTTACATTATTACACTGGTGTTAGTCATATAGTTTTTTGTTGAAGTTAAAAACGTTAGTCATATAGTTTTGGGTTGACTTTTGATTTAACACGGCATTACTTTGGTTGACTTTAATACATATATAGTTTGATGAATCTCAAGTTAAACCACAATAATAAATTTGACCATACGTTACCTTGGCCACAATAATATATAGTAGAATGATAGAATCATTTTGACTGATAATCACGTTCATATTCCTCTGTAAATCACATATATAACAATAATAATTGATCATAACATGGATAACCGATAATCTTGTCAATGATAATTAAACTCATAATGCTATATCTCTTTTTATCAAGTTCATAATGTTATTCATATGATTACATTACTAGCTGGTTCTGATTAATTTGGCTCAATTACTGGCTGGCAACATTCACTGTTTCATAGTTCACATGTTCTATTTTGGTTCATCAACATTAATTATGTCAACCGACACTGAATAATCGGTAAAATAATCGCTGATGAGTAAGTAGTTTAAAAACCCATGAGACAATCATGCATTTAAATAAGATATTAACAAAACTTACGAGGAAGAAAAATTGAAACAGGGTTTGGTTTGCAAGTGCACGTGGACGTGTAGGGTAATAAGAACATCAGCAATGGTGAATCCATGGGGGTTCACCAAAAAAAATAAATTGATTTTTTAATTTTTTTTCGTTTTAAAAAAAATATATAAAAAAAAAAATCGGATCAATGGGGTTCATCAGACCGAGAGAGCTTGAGAGACCTTGAGTTCATTGGTTTTTGTGTTTTTTTTTTCTTGATTTGCGTGAACCCGCATTGAACTCTTAATGCGGACGCTCTAATACATCAGAAAAAATGTCCCGATAAGTTAATGAAGTGTTTGGTTTGGATTTTACTGACCGACACTATCTCGAAATCACCCACCCGATTAACAAAACTTGCGTGAGTATTGAGATGAATTTCGATCTGGGCCGTTCAATAATTGGGGTCCCCAGGAGCGGCAGTTTCCATCGAACGTTCCATGTTCAGCGAGACAAGAAGGACTCGTGTCGAGTTCACAAGGCGAGAGATGTTTCTTGCGCACATGAGCAGGCACGTGCCAAATGACAGCCGAAAAGTGGACCCCACCACGTGAGCTTTGTGACCACGCCGTTTGACGGTGGGCGACGTGGTGGTCTCCGCCGACGCCTCTCTTGACGTGAAGGTTAACTCTTATTGTTTAACTGTCTCGTGTGGATTTTTAATTAGACCAACGACACCTAACCTAATGGTGGCTTGGCTAGCTCACTTGACGATTATTTAAGTTTCATTAAAAAATCTTAACTCAAAGAAAAGGAACATACATCATGTTTCCAAATTGAATAGACTACCAAATAGTAGATTTCGCCCCAATATTTTTGTTGACTTCTATTCATATTAAATTTTGGATAATTACAGCAACTAACTCAAAAATATTAATTAAGTTTTTAACATCCTAAAAAAAAATTCCTTCTACCCTCAACTTTTTTATACTTTTTTTTTCACAATTTGAGGGCACAATTATAAATTTTCTCCAATATTTATGTAATACCNACCCCGGTTCACCTGGTCAGGGTCCCTCCCGGATCTGTTAACCTTCCTAGACTACTCCAACTTCACAATCAATCTCCCAGAGCATTCTAACAAAAATCGTAGTCTAAATCCATCCATTTATTAAATAAAATAATCCATCACAAGGATCAA
>OVAN01008282.1:0-18401 GCA_900406275.1 Anastatica hierochuntica | reverse complement strand
GTTTGGAGCCCTCCCTCTTGAATTAAATCAAACTCCAGTGTTAAAAAAAAATATAACAAATTCTTACGGACATTATAGTGTGACCATAGACATTAGAGAAAGATATGGACTAAATCAAGTAATATATACTTTTGATATGAAATTTTTTGAAAAGGCACAAACACCAATTAACGAATTTGCGTAGCCCACGCAGGGGTGGAAAAAAAATCGACTCTAAAAACTCAAACCGAAAAAACGATAATGAACCGAATCCGAGTAGATACCTGAAAAACTAAGAAATCCGGAAAAATATGAACCGAATTCGAATCCAAATAAGTATCCAAATAAATCCTTAAAGATCTTTTTGAAAATTTGTATATAAGTTTGATTTTTTAAATAATTTAAATGGATATCGGAAGCCAAACCGAACTCACAAAAATTCGAATCAAATCGGAGTGGAGGCCAATTTTTTTTGTATAAAAGTCCGAACAAAGCTTAAACCTATGACTCCGAAACTCCGAAATCTAAATAAACTCGGACCGAAGCACCTAAACACCAATCATTAGATACACGAAAAAGCAATCGGTTTAAGAGATATGAAATCAAATCATTTTGGACATTTTCTAATCCGACCCGACTCGAATCTTTGACCCGAAGTTAGTGGATCCGGCAAAAGAAGAAGACACGTGTGTGTTGGGCAAGTGAGAATCTGAGGTGAGTTGTATATATTGATTGTCTCTGTCATTGCCACTTCTCTACAAACCCTAAGAGAACGCCAAGAAACACTCTCTGTCTCCCTTCTTTGCATCAACCGTTAATGGCGTCGGTCTGCGTTAAAAACGTTGCTACTTCGCCGGAAAAGTTATCTACGGCGAGGTACTCCAAAATGTCAGTGATGAGCCGGGAAACTCCACCGTTGGATCAGCAGTCACTGTCGGAAAACGAAGATCTTGTGGACTTTGAGTTTCTTCTTGAAGATCCCGTCACAATGTTATCAGCCGACGAGCTTTTCTCCGACGGGAAGCTAGTCCCGCTCAAGTTTTCCGGCGAGGGGAAAACAGAGGAGAAGACTGTAACGGCGGTTACCACGGCGGAGAAACCACGGCGAAGATTTGAGATGGAGATCTCCGGCGTTGATCCTTACCTTTTTTCTCCGAGAGCACCTCGTTGCACTGTGAGATGGCGTGAGCTTTTAGGCCTCAAGAGACTCGCCAAAACGCAAGAAGAAGCGTCGCCGTCGCCGTCGTCGTCATCGCGTTTGTCGTCTTCTACTCCGAACACAAAAACGGCATCGTTTAGGCATTTTCTTAACCGAAGCTCCAAACCCACCGCTCCAACACCGTCTCCTCCTCCTCCTCCGTCGCATATAAAAGACTCAGACATCTCGGAATCATCAACGTCGTTATCCTCTTCACGGCTCTCCCTCTCGTCGTCTTCTTCTTCCGGTCACGAACTCGACGAACTTCCAAGACTATCTCTAGATCTCGACAAACCCACCACCGCTCCAAACCCATTCGCTCCGTCACGCGCCCACCACCACCACCTACCTAACCCGAATCAACAGAGGAAGCCACGGCGTCACTCGCCGGCTAATGAATCGCCGGAGAATGAATCGAGAGGGATAACAGTAACGGCGGATAGTCCAAGACTAAATGCTTCAGGGAAGATCGTGTTTCATGGACTCGAGAGAAGCTCAAGTAGTCCCGGCAACTTTACCGGCGGACCAAGAATGAAACATCACCACGGTGTGCCGAGATCTCACTCCGCCAATGTCAGAATCACTCCTGTTCTTAATGTTCCTGTCTCTTCTCTACGTGGTGGTCCTATATCGAATCTCTTCTTTAGCCAGCTCTTCTCTTCTTCTTCTTCTTCCTCTGTTTCATCCTCTGGAAACAGAGCTCAGAGCAGCAACAACAACAACAAGAACCGTACCAATCGAACCAGACTTGAACCGACCGGCGAACTCTAATTTATAAACCGGAATCTAATTTAAGTGTACCGAATCTTTATCGCTTGTAGTTTTATCGGAGTCGTTTTATAACCTTAGACCATAAATATTCGGGCTATAAGCTCGGTTTTTAGCCCATTTAGCAATTAAAAAATAAAGATAAAAAATTGTATGAGACGAATTTTTGGAATCCTAAGCGAAGAGACAGTTCTTCGCGTCTCTCCATCTCTCTCGCTCTCTCTCCGTATCTCTTGTTCTCTTTCCGACACCCAGACCTCTCATTCTTCTGACCATATCATCTTCCTCGCATCTCTGCAATCGAAGTTTTTCGCCTCTCTTCCCTTGTTTGATCAACCGGCGAAGCAAATCTCCACCGCACCACATCTTCGAAGGTTTGTTCTTCCTCTATCGTCTTCTGTCTTTGTTTATATTGTTTAGACCCAGTGATTGAACCCTAATTAGCATATGAAAGAGATTGAACCCCCAAATTTCATCGTGTATAGGACATGCATATGCGTAGAACATGATGCTCTTTTGTGCCTCTTTTCAGATTCTCATGTGTCTTCTATTGAATCACAGGAGAGCCATAACAAGATTCATCCTACACAAACTGTATCTGGTAAGCTTTTTATGTTGTTGTATACATATAGATGTTGTTTGATGTTTGAGACATATACATAGACATAGACATAGAATTAGACATAAACATAGAGTTAGTTAGATTCACGGTTGTTATTTAGATGTTGTTGCCTGGACTTAGTTAGATTCACGGTTGTGATTTGCTAGCTTTTGATGTTGTTGTATAGAGTTATATAGTTAGGGGATAGAACACAATCAGTTGTTATTTAGATACTTAGGGGATAGAAACAATCAGGTAGCTTTTGATATTGATTGTTAATTGTTTTGATTGCTTAAGTTACATATGTTTTGGATTATGTTGTTATAGACTACTGTCTTTTGGTTGATGCTTCTGTTTTGTTAGTCAATATGTGACATAGATCATAGGCATTTAATGATTCTGTTGTTTAAGTTTTGGTTTTCAATCTTGCGTAGTGTAGGTTTGTCATAGATGGTAGGGCATTTGATGCAAAGTTGTTTGCCATATATCCTACATATACTCTTTGTCTTTGTAAATCTCTTTAGTAGATTCTAATATATTTCTATTGGCATTGCAAGGAATAATAGGTGCTCTCAGAGACGTCCGACCTCAGTAGCTCGAGAACATTCTGCAAGTTAGTGTGAATTGATGTCATTTATTAGTTGTAGTTAAGTAGTATTAGTTGTTAGATAGAAGTCAAGTCGACATAGATTTAGGTGAAGTTTAAAATCTGAAATAGTGAAAGTAAATAAGCAAAACTTATCTAAAACATATCTAACAGTACAAGCAATTAAAACCAACATTAGAACTTCATCTACTTTTGGCTATCAAACCTTCTTAAACACAGCTTTTGAGTGAGTTCATCACTATCTTCTCCTAACACCTTACTCCTTCTGATCTTGTAAACTCTCTTCTTCTGCTGTCTCTTCTGAGCTTCTTAAGCTTTCATTCTTCTCTGTATGGATTCTCAAAGTCATTCTTCTTGCTTTTTAGACCTTCTAAACAGTCAACTACCTAACAATAAATACCCAACTCAGTTTATGAGTTACTCTCCTAGTCCAGACCTTGGAGGATCTGCTTCACCTGCACAAACTGGTGAGGACTGTAGCAAAGGTGGAAGTGGTCACAAGCAGAAGACTTGGCCCTCATCAGTACATGGTTGAACACCTCCAAAAATCCAGTAATTGGGAATGAGCAGAAAGCAGGAATCTTTTGGAAGAGGATTGCCTCCTATTATGCTGCAAGTCCCAAGGTGGTTGGTCTGCCAAAGAGAGAGCTAAGCCATTGTAAGCAAAGGTGGGGGAAGATCAATGAAGGCGTCTGCAAGTTTGTAGGGACATATGATGTTGCAACAAAACAGAGGACCAATGGCCAAATGAAGATGATGTTTTGAATGCTGCACATGAAATTTTCTTCAATGATTACAAAGTCAAGCTCACATTAGAGTATGCATGGAGGAAGCTTAGGAATGATCAAAAATGGTGTGGATGTTATGGAACTAGTAGAGATAGTGGAAGTTCAAAGAGAAAGAGGGTGGGGGAAAACCAATCTTTTCAATCATCAACATCTATGTCGAGTATCAATAGAGAGGAAGAAGCAATAGCTAGGCCTATTGGTGTTAAGGCAGCAAAGGCCAAAGCTAAAAGGTCGGTGGGAGAAGAAGGGAAGGATCTGTTAGAGTTTCAGACAATGTGGGAGATAAAGCAAAAAGACTTTGTTCTGAAGGAGAAACTTAGCAAGAACCAACTGCTTGACAGTTTGCTTGCAAAAACAGAGCCACTTAGAGCATCTCTAACCCAAATATCAAATTTAGTGTTAAAAAAACACTAAATTTGGTGTTTTGGTGTTTCACTTTATTTTTCATCTTCAACCACAAACACCAAATCTCACACTAAGAAAATATTATGTATTATTATATTCTTAAATTTAAGATTTTGTTTATTTATTAATAGTTTAATAAATACTAATTTTTTTATAACTGATTAAATATAAACTAAGTATAAGATTACAATTGATAAGCTAAAAAAAATTATACAATCATAATTTTAATTAAAATTTTATATTAAAAATTAAAATTTTTCTGTCCCTAAAAATTATAATTAAGATTTTATNTTTTTCTGTCACTAAAAATTATAATTAAGATTTTATTTTGTAACTCTTATAAAAAATTATATTAAAAATGATAAACACAAAATTATTGATGGTATATTTATTTTTTAGTTGATAAACAATAATTTATAAATATTATTAAATGACAAATAAAAATAAAATAATAGTTTATTTTTTGGTGTTTTATGAACAGTGACACACCAAATTTGGTGCGACACTGTTCATAAAACACCAAAAAAAAAAAGTTTTGGTGTGAAATTTGCAGTTGGGTTGGAGAGGTTTTGACACCAAATTTAGTGTTTTCCAGTTGGGTTGGAGATGCTTTTAGTGAATTAGAAGTGGCTCTGAAGAACAAACTGATTACTGACATGTTGTCAATGTAATCATTTAACTTTGAGTTGTGTAACAGTTTCTTTAGCTTTATAATATGATATAAGGTTGTCTTATTTTTTATAATATGGCTTGCTCAAATAGTTTGAACCTACTAGTTTAAAAAACTACATGAAATGTACTGTAAGCTGTGAAATGTATTTGCTGTGAAATGTAGTTGTTGTGGAATATAAGTTGATGTGTAAAACGTATTTGCTTGTCTAATATAACTACTTGACATCTACTACTCTTTGTAATTTGTTCTAAATGGTGTTTCTGTTATCTTTTTTTTTTTATTTCTTTGGAACTAGTCACAAACAATCAGATTCACAGCCACAGACAAGTAGCCTCCTAGTATCAGAAATGAAAGCAAGAAAGATGATAGTTTGTGACCTCCCTGCAAGAGGAATCAAACTACAGCCCCCACCTCCCCCACAAGAAGAAGAAGATCTTTTGGAGTTATCAGAAGATGGAGATGATGATAATGTTGAGGATATCACACCAGATGAAGTAGAAATGGTGGAGATATCAGATGAAGAAGAAAAAGATGTGGTGGAGTTATCAGAAAAAGAATACAGGAGAAAGATGGGCTACTTGTGTAGGGTGGAGGTTCCAGAAGAGGACATTGAATCTGAGTTCAGAAGGCTCCTGAAAAGGGTGAAAGAGGAAAAAAGAAGCTGAGAGAGGAGAAGTTCAAGGCTTTGAAGGTCAGAATCAAGCAGAAGAGGGAGAATCCTCTAAGGGTAAGGGTCGCATGTGAATGCTTGAACAAGTGTCTTTTGGTTTATGTTTCAGATATTGTCTTTTGGTTGTTGTCTTTGTGTGTGTCGACAGAAAAAAACAAGTTTATGTTTCAGAAGACTTGCTGTCTTTTGCTTGTTGTATTTGTGTTTAGAATCAGACAATGAAAACTCACAAGAAAATTTAGAAGTCGCAAGAAAGTTTATTGTTTTGTTCTTTTCTCATTTCAATCTTTATAAATTCTCTTCAATCATATAATGAATTGTATCATTTCCCAATTCTTATCTCATTCTTCTTTTCTACTCGTCTCTCATTCTTCTTTTCAACTCTTATTTGAATCTTTCAGACAATATGACTACTTCTTCCCAAAATATTAATGATGATTCAAACGATGATAATTTTGATGAATATTTTGATGAACATTTTGATCAATTGTTCGATCAAAAGTTTGCCAATCTTTCATTAATTATGGGGATCATCAGGAGACAAGAGAGTCTAGGAAAAAACGAGTTTTCATTGAAAGAAATCGTGAAAATGTCATATACGTTTATGGAATGATTATTTCAGTGACGATCCAACTTATCCTCCACATTTTTTCTAACGACGTTTTCGAATGAACAAACCATTGTTCATGTATATTGTTGATCAACTCTCCAATGAAGTTAACTTTTTTCAACAAAAGATGGATGCTCTCAGAAGGAAAGGTCTCTCCCCGCTTCAGAAGTGTGCAACAACAATTCATCTCTTGGCATATGGTACTGCAGCTGATACGGTTGACGAATACATCCGCATAGGTGCAACTACTGCTCGTCAATGTTTGGAAAATTTCGTCGACGGAATCATTTTTTTGTTCGGTGATGAGTACCTAAGAAGACCAACACCGGCGGATCTTGAACGACTACTTCATATTAGAGACAACCGTGGTTTTCCCGGGATGATTGGAAGCATCGATTGTATGCATTTGGAGTGGAAGAATTGTCCCACCACTTAGAAAGGGCAATATTCACGTGGTTCAGGGAAACTCACAATCGTTTTAGAGGTGGTAGCTTCATACGATCTCTTGATATGGCACACATTTTTTGGACCTCCAGATACTTTAAACGATATCAATGTTCTTGATCGCTCACCCGTATTTGATGATATAATAAGAGGTCAAGCTCCGAAAGTGAATTTCTCGGTCAACGGACGGAAGTACATTTGACTTACTATCTCACGAATTGTATTTACCCGAAATGGGCAACTTTTATCTAATCTATTCCACTTTCGCAGGGCCCGAAAGCGGCTTTATTTGCTACACATTAAGAAGCTACCCGAAAAGATGTCGAGCGTGCTTTTGGAGTCTTGCAAGCTTGATTCACCATTATTAAAAATCCAGCTTTTTTTGGGATAAAGTCAAAATATGAAAGATTATGAGAGCATGTATCATACTCCATAATCTGATAGTAGAAGACAAACGAGATCGATACACCCGATTTGATGTTTCAGAATTTCTACCAGGAGAAGGAAACGGGAGTTCACATGTGGATCTCACGTATTCTACAGATATGCCTACAAATCTCGCAAATATGATGGGTATTCGAACTAAAATTCGTGATAAACAAGCGCATCAACAATTACAAGCTGATCTGGTCGAGCATATATGACAAAAATTTAGACACCATCAAGATAATAATTAAGTTCAAAATGTTTTAGTGTTTATTATAAATGAGTAAAAATTTTTTGTTTCAAGTATGCTTAATATAATTATTTTAAAAAATTTAATTACAAAACATTTTTTAAAATAATTTTTTTTAAGAACCCCATTAGGGTTTTACCAATAATAACCCAAAATCCATTAATCTTTAACTAAGTCTCTTAATGTAAGTTTATTAATGTAAGTTTATCCTTTAGGGTTCTTAGCTAATATTAAATTAATAAACTTACATTAAGAGACTCAGTTAAATATTAATGGATTTTGGGTTCTTATTGGTAGAACCCCTAATGGAGTTCTTAAAAAAATGATTTAAAAAAAAATGTTTTGTAGTTAAATTTTTTAAAATAATTATATTAAATATACTTGAAACAAAAACATTTTACACATTTATAATAAACACTAAAACATTTTGAACTTAATTATTATCTTGATGGTGTGTAAATTTTTGCCATATATGTTCGACCAGATCAGCTTGTAATTGTTGATGCGCTTGTGTATCACGAATTTTAGTTCGAACATCCATCATATATGCGAGATTTGTAAGCATATTTGTAGAATACGTGAGATCCACCGGTGAACTCCCGTTTTCTTCTCCTGATAGAAATTCTGACCCATCAAATTGGTTGTATCGATCTCGTTTGTCTTCTATTATCATATTATGGAGTATGATACATGCTCTCATAATTTTTTCTATTTTGACTTTATCCCAAAAAGAGCTAGATTTTTAATAATGGCGAACCAAGCTTGCAAGACTCCAAAAACACGCTCGACATCTTTTCGGGTAGCTTCTTGATGTGTAGCAAATAAAGCCGCTTTCGGGCCCTGCAGAAGTAGAATAGATTGGATAAAAGTTGCCCATTTCGGATAAATACCATCCGTGAGCTAGTAAGCCAAATGGTACTCCCGTCCATTGACCGAGAAATTCACTTGCGGAGCTTGACCTCTTATTATATCATCAAATACGGGTGAGCGATCAAGAACATTGATATCGTTTAGAGTACATGGAGGTCCAAAAAACGTGTGCCATATCCAGAGATCGTATGAAGCTACCGCCTCTAAAATGATTGTGGGTTTCCCTGAACCATGTGAATATTGCCCTTTCCAAGCGGTGGGGCAATTCTTCCACTCCCAATGCATACAATCGATGCTTCCAATCATCCCAGAAAAACCATGTTGGTCTCCAATATGAAGTAGTCGTTCAAGATCCGCCGGTGTTGGTCTTCTTAGGTACTCATCATCGAACAAAAAAATGATTCCTTTGATGAAATTTTCCAAACATTGACGAGCAGTAGTTACACCTATGCAGATGTATTCGTCAACTGTATCAGCCGCAGTACCATATGCCAAGAGACGAATTGTTGTTGTACACTTCGGAAGCGGAGATAGACCTTGCCTTCCAAGAGCATCCGTCTTTTGTTGAAAAAAGGTACCTTCATTGGAGAGTCGATCAACAATATGCATGAACAATGACTTGTTCATTCGAAAACATCATCGGAAAATATGTGGAGGATAAGTTGGATCATCACTGAAATAATCATTCCATAAACGTATATGACCTTCTTCACGATTTCTTTCAATGAAAACTCGTTTTTTCCTAGACTCTCTTGTCTCCTGATGATTCTCATAATTTATGAAAAGATTAGCAAACTTTTGATTGAATAATTGATCAAAATGTTTTTCAAAATTATCATCATTTGAGTCATCATTAATATTTTAGGAAGAAGAAGCCATATTGTCTGAAAGATTCAAATAAGAGTTGAAAAGAAGAATGAGAGATGAGTAGAAAAGAAGAATGAAATAAGAGTTGAGAAATGATACAATTCGTTATAGGATTGAAGAGGATTTATAAAGATTGAAATGAAAAAAGAACAAAACAATAAACTTTCTTGTGACTTCTAAACTTTCTTGTGAGTTTTCATTGTTTCATTCTAAACACAAATACAACAAGCAAAAGACAACAAGTCTTCTGAAATATAAACTTGTTTTTTTTGTGTCGACACACACAAAGACAACAACCAAAAGACAATGTCTGAAACATAAACCAAAAGACACTTTTCAAGCGTTCACATGTGACCCTTCCCTTAGAGGATTCTCCTTCTTCTTGCTTGATTCTGGCCTTCAAAGCCTTAAACTTCTCCTCTCTCAGCTTCTTTTCTTCCTCCTGCATCCTTTTCAGGAGTCTTCTGAACTCATGTTCAATTTCCTCTTTTGGAACCTCCACCCTACATAAGTAGCCCATCTTTCTCCTGTATACTTTTCTGATAACTCTACCACATCTTCTTCTTCTTCATCTGATATCTCCACCATTTCTACTTCATCTGGTGTGATATCCTCAACATCATCATCATCATCTCCATCTTCTGATAACTCCAAAAGATCTTCTTCTTCTTCTTCTTCTTCTTCTTGTGGGGGAGGTGGGGGCTGTAGTTTGATTCCTCTTGCAGGGAGGCCACAAACTATCATCTTTCTTGCTTCCATTTCTGATACTAGGAGGCTACTTGTCTGTGGTTGTGACTCTGATTGTTTGTGACTAGTTCCCTAGAAGAAAAAAAGATAACAGAAACACCATTTAGAATAGATTACAAAGAATAGTAGATGTCAAGTAGCTATATTAGACAAGCAAATACGTTTTACACAGCAACTTATATTTCACAACAACTACATTTCACAGCAAATACATTTCACAGCTTACAGGTACATTTCATGTAGTTTTTAAACTAGTAGGTTTAGACTATTTGAGCAAGCCATATTATACAAAATAAGACAACCTTATATCATATTATAAAGCTAAAGAAACTGTTACACAACTCAAAGTTAAATGATTACATTGACAACATGTCAGTATTCAGTTTGTTCTTCAGAGCCACTTCTAATTCACTAAGTGGCTCTGCTTTTGCTAAGTTTGTTCTTGCTAAGTTTCTCCTTCAAAACAAAGTCCTTTTGCTTTATCTCCCACATTGTCTGAAACTCTAACAGATCCTTCCCTTCTTCTCCCACCGACCTTTTAGCCTTGGCCTTTGCTGCCTTAACACCAATAGGCCTAGCTATTGCTTCTTCCTCTCAATTGATACTCGGCATAGATGTTGATGATTGAAAAGATTGGTCTTCCCCCACCCTCTTCCTCTTTGAACTTCTACTATCTCTACTAGTTCCATAACATCCACACCATTTCTGATCATTCCTAAACTCCCTCCATGCATACTCTAATGTGAGCTTAACCTTGTAATCATTGAAGAAAATTTCATGTGCAACCTTCAAAACATCATCTTCATTCTGGCTACTGGTCCTCTGTTTTGTTGCAACATCATATGTCCCTACAAACTTGCAGACGCCTTCATTGATATTCCCCCACCTTTGCTTACAATGGCTTAGCTCTCTCTTTGGCAGACCAACCACCTTGGGGCTTGCAGCATAATAGGAGGCAATCCTCTTCCAAAAGGTTCCTGCTTTTTGCTCATTCCCAATTACTGGATCTTTGGAGGTGTTCAACCATGTACTGATGAGGGTCAGGTCTTCTGCTTGTGACCACTTCCACCTTTGCTACAGTCCTCACCAGTTTGTGCAGGTGAAGCAGATCCTCCAAGGTCTGGACTAGGAGAGTAACTCATAAACTGAGTTGGATATTCATTGTTAGGTAATTGACTATTTAGAAGGTCTAAAAGCAAGAAGAATGACTTTGAGAATCCATACAGAGAAGAATAAAAGCTTAAGAAGCTCAAAAGAGATAGCAGAAGAAGAGAGTTTACAAGATCAAAGGAGGGTGTTTAGGATATTAAAAGAAACAAAAGGAGGAATGTGTTAGGAAATGATAGTGATGAGCTCACTCAAAAACTGTATATAAGAAGGTTTGATAGCCGAAAGTAGATGAAGTTTTTGTTGTTAGTTTTAATTGATTGTACTGTTAGATATGTTTTAAATAAGTTTTGCTTATTTGTTTTCACTATTTCAGATTTTAAACTTCACTTGAATCTATGTCGACTTGACTTATATCTAACAACTAATACTACTTAATTATAACTAATAAATGACATCAATTCACACTAACCTGCAGAATGTTCTCGAGCTACTGAGGTTAGACGTCGCTGAGAGCACCTCTTATTCCATGCAATGCCAATAGAAATATATTAGAATTTACTAAAGAGATTTACAAAGACAGAGTATATGTAGAATATATGACAAACAATTTTGCATCAAATGCCCTACCACCTATGACAAACCTACACTACACAAGATTGAAAACCAAAACTTAAACAACAGAATCATCAAATGCCCTATGATCTATGCCACATATTGACTAACAAAACAGAAGCATCAACCAAAAGACAGTAGTCTATAACAACAAAATCCAAAACATATGTAACATAAGCAATCAAAACAATTAACAATCAATATCAAAAGCTACCTGATTGTGTTCTATCAAAAGCTACCTGATTGTGTTCTATCCCCTAAGTATCTAAATAGCAGCTGATTGTGTTCTAACTATATATAACTCTATACAACAACATCAAAAGCTAGCAAATCACAACCGTGAATCTAACTAAGTCCAGACAACAACATCTAATTAACAACCATGAATCTAACTAACTCTATGTCTATGTCTAATTCTATGTCTATGTCTCAAACATCAAACAACATCTATATGTATACAACAACATAAAAAGCTTACCATATGCAGTTTGTGTAGGATGAATCTTGTTATGGCTCCCTCTGTGATTCAGTAGAAGACACTTGAGAATCTGAAAAGAGGCACAAAAGGGCATCATGTTCTACGCATATGCATGTCCTATACACGATGAAATTTGGGGGTTCAATCCCTTTCATATGCCAATTAGGGTTCAATCACAGGGTCTAAACAATATAAACAAAGACAGAAGACGATAGAGGAAGAACAAACCTTCGATGATGTGGTGTGGTGGAGATTTGCTTCGCCGGCTGAGCAAACAGGGAAGAGAGGCGACGAACTTTGATTGCATTGAGGCGAGGAAGATGATATGGTCAGAGGAAGGACATGTTTGGGTGTCGAAGAGAGAGCAAGAGAGACAGAGAGAGAGCAAGAGAGACAGAGACGAAGAGAGAGCAAGAGAGACAGAGAGAGAGCGAGAGAGGCGGATAGACGGAGAGAGAGCGAGAGAGGTGGAGAGACACGAAGAACCGTCTCTTCGCTTAGGGTTCCAAGAACTCGTCTCTTGCTTCTTTTTTTTTAATTTCTAAATGGACTAAGAATCGGACTTAGAACCTGCGATATTCATGATCTTAGAGAATAGTGAAAGCGTGAAGAAAGATGTGGAGTTGCATTTTTTCTGAGTCAAATAAAATTGGTTCCAATAAAAAAAAATTTTTGAACTAATAAATAGTATACATCATAAATAAAAAGTTGTTCGTCATTTTCGAACATTGTGTTTTCAATCCCATCCGTTGGATCTTTCTTTTCCCCCCCCCCCCCAAGAGACAACAATACGTATTACAATTACATATGATAAAAAGGGATAAATTTGCTCCATAAAAAAAGTTTTTGGAAGGTTCAAGATAAAGAAAAAAATGAGGCTTTACAAAAATATTTTTTCTCTTGTCAATATAAAAAGGACAAAATTGTAATTTACTTTTTTGAGAGTTTGAAAAATTAAATAATGGACCAAACAAAGTGTTGTCTATTGGTAAAAACTTTTCGGATTCAAAAGGAGTTCATGAGTTCGAACTGCAATAAAAAAAGTTGGCTTGCCAAATGCATTTATCTGATCTAAACCCATTTTGAAAGGATGAAGATTTACGGACTCAGAACTTTTGATTAAAAATAATAATAATAACATAAATTATTAGTCATTCCTTATAATTACCCTAAAAAATAGGGCTATAAATATTTTCTTTGATCCTTGTTCCATTTTTTTTAAAAATACCATAACTGAGTATTTTGAAAATTAAGTAATTATAAATTTTGGTTGAAATATCCATGGTTGTTAGCTCAACTTTCTTAAATACCATTAGAAACATCTAAAACTCAAACTTTTAGCCATTGTAGACGGTAGATTTGTCATTACAAAACTATGACTTATTAAAGAAGTATGACATAGCTAACAACATAAAATCAATCATATTATATTTTTCAAAATCTTAAAACCAAAAAAAAAACTTAGTATCTACAATAGTAGTTTCTTAGAAGAATCTCTCGCAAAAAAAGAAATAATAAAGAAAATGAGAATTTTGCTTAAATCTCTTATTCAAGAGATTTTGAATGATTCAAATCTCTCATTTGAGTGACTCCAAATACATATGTCACTATATAATTAGTCTACATAATTTTGTAATTAAAATTAACTATACAGTTAAATAATACTATGAAATTTGTTTGTATTATATTGAAAATGAAATGTTCATGTGAATATCTTATCATCGAAGATACTCTTTTAGACTTTTTAAAAATATATATATATAATATATTTTTCGTTTTACTAAAGCTGTTAATTAATTTTCTCCTCAGAAGCCTCGGATTTAATCAAAGATATAACAAATCCAAAAGAATGGTTATCATGTGATTATCAAGTTTCTGAACTTTTATTGATTCTCGATAGAATCTCAGGGTGGAAGATGGATTTGGCTACAAGATCATCGAACAGAGGAGCTTATCTGATTGCTCAAAGTGTTACCAAAGACTTAAGAGTGTCCTCCTACGTACAATCCGGAGCTCCGTCCTGGCTAACCGATCTATTTGACAGTGAGAGAGTATCATCCTCTGTTTGATCTTTTTTGATATTTTGGAACAGTGCTCTGGAAGTAGTCTTTTAGTTTTGGCTCATGGTTTTGAAGTCTGGTAGTTATTTTATCATTTGTAATCACTTTCTAAGTTATCATTCTCAGAAGGAAAAAAAAAAAGAAAAAAAAAACTAAAGCTGTTAATTTAGATAACACGTAACCCTATGAACATATTTTATAAAAAAAAATATAATTAAACATATTATGCATCATGCTATTGCTATCTATAAATCAAAGCCGAGTCTAAAAAAGTTTCTGCGACAGTGTTTTTGACTAGCTTTGAATTTGTAGGGACTCCATCGTCCTCTTGCTGCTTGATTTTTTGGATTTTTGGAAGGTACATCCAACATAACTACAGTGTTATCCTCCAACGTCTTTTTATGAGCCTCACGTTCATTTTAGACGAGATGTTTCACTGGAAACATATTTTTCAGATCAGACGTAATTATAAATTTTGTTTACTATTCTTTTCTTAGTATGATATTGTCATTTTTGAACTAAAATCTTCATTGATTTGTTACTAAACTCATTTCATGCAAGTTACATACTAGTTAAAGTCGGACATTACTTATATCTTAGTCTTTCTCTGTTTAATATATTCGATGTGGAATTTGAATTGTCCCTTAACAATCTTTACCTCAAACCAAATATCATATAGTCGTAGTTCTAAATAAATTTGCTACGACGGAGCGGACATCCTTTTGAACCAAAGATCCGTCATAATTCGTGTTCAACTCACTACTCTTAGTATGATAATATTGTTCATTATGGATTAAAGCATTCACGGTTTTGCTATTGGATTCATTCTCAAAAATCTCATGTAAGTTGGAGTATGACATTATGTATGTATTAAACTTTCGTCTAATGTATCCGATGTGGGAGTTAGATTATTTCTTAACACTATCAAGAATAATTTAATTAGCTAGTTATATACTCCTCAACGTGGTACAAGGTATTAACATGAATTTATGGTTTATATAATAGCTTAAACAAATATACATGATTACACTTCTGAAATTTTAAAAATAATATTATTTTGAGTAAATATATCCAAAAGTAAATACAGTAAAACCTCTATAAATTAGTAATGTTAGAACTTTAAAAATTTATCAATTTATAAAGATATTAATTAATCGATAAATTAATAATTATTAATTTAGAGAGAAAGTTAATTTTTAACATATTTTTTAAAAAACTCTTCAAATAACACTATATCAAGTATTTAAATAAATTGGTATGTGAAAATAACATGTATAAATTTAAAATTATGATTAAACATTTTCGATCATCACATGAGAAATAGATGTTAATAAAATATTGGATTATGAATGTAAATGAAACATGTTCATAAATTTAACATTTAAATACCGCTATCTTGTTATTAATAATCACTTTAAGACTACATTATAATACATTTTTAAGAAGTTATGCTTAAAATTCATCATAACTTTTAAAAGTCGTTAAAAATTGGAATACTAAATTTAAAAGACTTTTATAAAAAATTATGCAGTAAGTAAAACTACATAATGATATACAAAGAGCTTTAAAATTATAAGCAATATTATAATCAAATGTCAATGTATCATATTAGCTATGTATTATACATAATTTTATATAATTATTAATTTATAATACTATTGGAACTATATAACAAAAGAGTTTTAAATTTTTTTTATCTTATTATTTTATCAAAATATGTCAAATTTTACGTAGACCCAACTTGAAACTGATAAAATTTATTAATTTCTAATAATTATTAATTTATAAATGTTCTATTGTAATAAGTATAACTTCTATAACTTCTATAAAAAAGGACAATAAAATAAGAACAAAAGTTGGGGGAAAATGAAGGAGAGAACGTGATTGTTCCCGGTCTTTGCCCTCTCTGATAGATTCTCTTACCTTTTTTTTCTTGAATTTAGATGTCTCCTTGCACTTTTTCTTCTTTTATCTCTAGACACCCAATACTAGGCCTGGGTATCCGGGTCCTCGGGTCGGATTCGGGTCGGATCTTGTCGGGTCCGGATCTTTCAGGTCCTAGAAATATGGATCCATATAGGTACTTACAAAAATTCGGGTTGGTTCCGGGTCGGTTCTGGATCGGGTCTTGTCGGGTCCGGGTATTTCGGGTCCTGAAAAATTGGACCCAAATAGGTACTTAAAAATTTTTGGGTCACATTTTTCGGGTCGGTTCCTGATATTTCGGGTCTAAAATATGAGTTTGTGTCTACTTGTATCCATGAACCTGTATTTTTACCCATAAACCTGTAATTTTACCCATGAATCTGTAATAATTTTGGATCTAAAATATGAGTTTTGGGTCTACTTGTATCCATGAACCTGTAATTTTACCCATGAACCTGTAATAATTTCGGGTCTAAAAATATCTGTTCGGGTGTCGGATCGATTCTGGACTCGGACCTGCTACTCATGGATCTTCCATCGTTAGACCCAATAGGGTAAACTTCTCGGTTCCGGTTCTGGACCCGAATCTGTGTTTTCGGGTCGGTTCCGGATCGGGTCTTCGGATCCAGGTAAAATGTCCAGGCCTACCCAATACTAATTTATTCGTATGTCTGCATGTCATATTGAGATAAAGAGTTACGACAAGTGGCCTAAGTAGAAAAGGCCGACAATAAAAGGAGGAATTAGTTAGAAATAGACATATTAACATGTCATAATAATTTTAACTATTAGGAAAAAACAAACACTAGAATCCATAAAACATTCCAGCCAAAAAAGCCTATAAACATTAGCTAAAGCTACTTCTCGTTACCAATGCGAAATTGATTAATGAATTGTAGATTTTTGCATGTAATTAAATTATAAAAGTTATGCATTTACACGCTACACACTCTACGAACTGATGATACTATACAACTAGTGCACGGTCCTTATCTTAAATTGGCAAACAATTGACAAATGTTATACTGTTGATGGTGAGAAAGTGACAAAAGATAACAGCTACGATATGCAACATGCATGCATGCAGAATATAGTAATAATTTCACGCCATTAATAAAGGTTGGTAGTAGCTCCTTTTATTTGACCGATATTAACTAACATGCTATCTCAAACTATTTTTAGATTATGTTCAAAAAATATATTAATAATATTTTGATGAAATAATATAGCATTTCAAATTTAACATTTACATTTATGAATATTTATAGTTTTTTTAAAAAAAAATTGTAGAAACTAAATTTAAAAGTATAATTTTTTAATATTCAAAGTTTTTAGACCCTATATGTATCATTTTTTTGAGTTTTAATCATGTTCGTTCTTTTTTGTCGGAGCATTTTTTAATCGGTTCCATGTGTAAGGTTCTACAAAATGGTTATTTATCACCAAAAATATAGACTAAAATCGCTTGACATTACAATGTGAATGACCTTGTCGGACGTCAATAGATAGATGAATTTCAGAGTTTTCAGTTACCAACTCCTACCCCTCTGGCCACCTATTCCCCGTTTCTAGAATTACATCAACTCATATTTATAAACGTTATGAAATTAGAATCCATCTAACCAAACTCGTTTCCATATGAGAATGAGTTTATCACAGTCGATATCACGTGTAATATGAATCCATTTGCAATCTACGTCCACTTACATTGGGCTATGTTGTCTTTGGCACAATAGTAAAATTGTTTCCAAAATTAGTGGTTTTTATTTGTTATGATCATAGTATTGAGATTTAATTTAATAAGTATGGATTTATCATTAATCATACTTATTAGAATTAATATAACAATAAAATCTATAAGAAGAAAGAGAGTCTTATTGTTGGTACTAAAGCAAAGAAGCTATTGGANTAAGGAAGCTATTGCTAAAAGAAAGAGTTGTCACTATCCTCCCACTTAGCCTTTAGTCTAGTTCAAAAGAGTATCATTATGCTCATTAATTGTATTGTACTTCTTTTACTCTACATGGTTTAAAAATTGTTGTAGATCTGTATATAAAAACCATAGTGTTGTAACAAAGAAAGATAATGGAATGAACAAAATTCTTTCTTGTTCCTAATCCTCTCTCTCTCTTTCTCAACATTCTTCATTCTCAATCTCATAATCTCATAATCTCAATAATCTAACATGGTATCAGAGCTTGTTTATCAAATCCTATGTTTCGTTTCTTGATTCTAAGTCGTTAATCTTCCTTTCTATTTTATCATCCTCGGTCCTTCTTTAATCTCTACCAAACTCTTCTTGAAATCTCTTC
>OVAN01008281.1:0-18405 GCA_900406275.1 Anastatica hierochuntica | reverse complement strand
TCTTTGTCGTTCAACTTCATTTCACGGAGATTTTACCCGTGCATACACTTTGAAAAACGAGGCCTCACAATCAAAATAATAGGGGTTTTGAAAGAAAGGTTCATAGGTTTTCAAAGGGTAGGCCACTACCCTAAAAATGAGGGTAGCCACTTGAGCTAAGAAGGGTGGTAAAAACGGTTTGAAACATAGCTCAAGTGTATGTGTTTTCCCATGATAGAGTGCTCAAGTTGATAGTAGCTCTAGAAATTGAAAACTAGTTCTTAAAAAATACTCTCACAACGAAATGACAAAAATCTTACTAAAGTACCCCAAAGTTCAAATTTAAAAATTGGTGGGAAAAATAATTTAAATTTTGAAAGATTAGGACCAAAGGTTTATAAATGAATCAAAATCATTAGGTTTTCTTAAATCAAGATTTTGCAAAACCTCTCTGGAAAAACTTTTAAAACCATGAATTGCAAATTAAATACTTGAATTAAGAGAACATACCTTAGCAATAGGAATATTTTCTAAGTGTTGAGTCATTTTGGTTCATTAGAAGTGTTAATTCCATTTTCCTTCTTGGCATTTCATTCTTGCTTCGGATGGTTCTCCTTCAGTGCCTAAGTTAAGAGCAAAAAGGAATGACTTTGAAACAAGAATGTTTCAAGACAAAATAATCATTACTGAAATTAAAAGACTTAAAGCATTGAAAATTAAAGAAGAATAATTACAAAGGATATTCTTGAAATTGCCTCTCAAGTGCGCTTATTTAAGGTCTTTAGCTTGACCTAACTTCTGATTTTTAGTTGTTGAAGTCAAGGACCACCTCTTCATGGTTTGATCCCCTTACTGCTTTCCTTATATCCTATTCACTGATCGTGTAGAAGTCCCTTACCCCTTGCCTTTTTAGAAATTGGGGTTGTAGCTAGCGTTGTGTTTGTCAATTTAGTGATTGGCAGCTCTTTCATCTCGGCCGATTTTTAATAGGCCAATTCATTTTTGGATCCTTAATCTTAGAGCCAATCCCAAACTCCTTCTTTTTCAAAATTTTCATAGCTCTTTCCCTCATGGGTTGTATCATTCGACTTAGCTCGTTTTTGGTACATTGTTCCACAATATCCAATATCTTTGTCGAGATCGAGCGTAGGATAGGATGTTCCTTTATCAACATTCTTCACAAAAATTTCCTTGACTTCAAAATTGACTATAGCACCGACGGTTAGCAAGAAAGGAGTTCCAAGGATGATTGAGAACTTAGCTTGGTTGGACTTAGTGTCCATCACAACAAAATCATTCTTCACAAAAGTGTTTCCAATCCTTAGCTCTATGTTTTCCAACTTTCCCATCAGAACTTTATTTGTAGTATCGCCCAAGAGTACGAGGTTAGCTCCTTTCTTGATTTCATATTGTAAACCAAGTTCCTTTACACGGTCAAGAGAGATCACATTCAAGCCATCACTTGTATCCGGTAAAGCATCTTCAAATTGGTAGTCTTTAAGAGTACAAGGTATAACGAATCTTCTTTCAATTTTGCTCTTTTATTATACCTTCTCAATGTTTCTAGTTGTTGGAATGCTATTAGCTTGCAATACCTTCTCTACCTTGTCTATCATAGCCAACTTCTTCTCAAGCTTTGTCTTAATCATTTCATCGGTTTTAGCCTCTTCATACCATTCTTTTGGAATGTCTAAATCGCCATCTCTATAGTGTAGTCCCAAGATTTCCTTCTTGGAATGTTGAGGATATGGTAACTTGATCTTAAGAGCAGCTAAGTTCAAGATAACAATCTCCTCTTCACTCATATTTGTCTCATTAGGCATGTCCCTAAGAATCTTTGATTTCTCACCTTTCTTTTCAAATGTTTCATCCCAGGAGACATCTCTTTCTTCTCTTTTCTTTTTTTTCAACCTGTCTTCCTCCATAGCTTATTTAACCATTTCTTCTTTAGTAACGTTCTTAGCATTATCACCACTAGAATTTTCTTGAAATAAAGGCTTTTCCTTCTTCCAATCAAAATCAACATCTCGTTCAAGAGGTGGAGTGTTTTTCTTTTCAAACTCTTTTCCACTTGGAGCACTAGGTTCATCAAAATATTGTCTAGAATTGGCTTGATCTTCCTTCTCAAGTGGATTCCCAAACAATTCAATTCCAAATTTATCATTAAATTCTTCATCAATAGGATTTAAAAAGACTTTCAAAATCATTGATGATCTCTTCCTCTTCAAGAGTAAAGACAATACCATCCCGTGGCTTAGGATCTTTGTTGATTTCCTCCAAGAGGACATTGCAATAATCCTTGCTTGGTCCTCCTTTCTCTTTGGCCATAATGTTCCCTTTTTGGTTTGAAATCACTTGATGTAGTTGTGAATATCTGACCTTCATATGTGAAGCCAGAGCATCATGCTTAATGTTCATGTGTCGGTACATAGCTTCCATCTTCATATTATATTCTCCAAATCTCTTGTCTAGCTCAACCTTAATTTTGTTTTTCCCATCGAATACTTCTTAAGCATGGCATGATTCTCTTCTTCTTTGGAAGGATTGACTTATTGTTGAGGCTTTTGGTGGTAGCCTTTTTGTGGTTGGTATCGATACCTTTGTTGATTAGTTTTGGGTGGGTAGACTTGATCTTCTGGGTTCTCCACATTTGTACTTTGGTAGGACAAATTGTTGTTGTATGGCTTGTATCCTTGGTTGGAAGTCCTTTGGTAGTATCATCCTTGGATATAGATCACTTCTTCTTTGTTCTCACCATATTGTTCTCCTTCACATTCGAATTCAACAAAGTGAACACTTGTTTTTGTTCGGAGAATGAGTGTATCGAGCTTGTCATTAAGCTCCATTATCTTGTCATCCTTTGATCTCGCGCCTCTTAACGTTCTATCATATTCTTCTCCATGAAAATGGTCGCTTTGTGCCAAATTCACAATAATTTTCTCTCCTTGTTCGGCGGAGAGACTAGAAAAACTTCCCATTGAAGCAGTTCTTTGAAAGTAAAAATCTCATTCCTTATCTTGGTAGTTCTTTGTGGTGAGAAGAATTTTGCGAAGAACCTTTTCTTGCACTCATCCCAAGTTGTGATAGAATATGTATCAATGATCTTCTCCCATTGTGAGGCCTTGCCTCCTAAAGAGAATGGAAACAAAGTCAATTTAATCACATCCTCCGCCTCTCCATTTATCTGCACCATTACACAAAATCTCTCAAAGTTATCTAGATGCTTAAGGATTGTCTAATGTTAGACTGAAGAAGCAAGCATTTTGCACCATAATAATCAAGCTAGACTTGATTTCAAAGTTGTTGTTGAGGAGTGGTGAAGGCCTTATCCCCAATCTTTCGCCATTAGCGAATGGCTTAGCGTATTCTCCGATCCGTACTCCTCCTCTAGGTAGGTGGATTGGGCGATTAGCTTGGTCCTCATTACCATCGAATGCTCCTTGGTGTGGAGGGTGTGTTTGTGGTACATTCTCCATAGGTGAAGGATTTTCTTCTTCTATTTTTTTATTCATTCCCAATCTATGTAGATGGACTTGTCTTTCTCTAGCTCTTCTTTATCTTGAGTTTTTTCTTTCAATGTGTGTCGGATGAATGTCAAGAAATCTTGGATTTGGTTCAATTCTAGACCTTGTTATCAGGAACCTTCACAAATCAAATAAAAATAACAAAAGAGAGTTAGAACTTTGATGAAATAAGCAAAAAGTAAATCTAGTCCTTTAAAATATAGAATTCTCTTCGAAGATTCTAACTAAAATCCTAAATCCTCGGCAATGAGGCCAGAAATTTGATGTGTACATATTTTCATGCATATTTTGGTGAAATTTAGCTTAGTTTCATCCACATTAAGGTTGTTAATATTGCATATAAGTCTTTGAATGCATTAGTTTAAGTCTAGGGTCTAATTTAGGAGCATACTGCATTTGCATACCATTTTCTTTGCATTTGTAGGTGCAATTTCATGATGGATTCATGGTGGCTCTAGAGGTGAGTCTGAGGTGGAAATGGAGTTAAAAACCAAGCACAAAAAGAGCTAAACACTATGGAAAAAGTTTGGAACAAACAAGGCATCAAAGAGGAGCAAGAAGACACAAGAAGCTGCCAAGGGACCCAGGCATTGACCCATAGGTCGTTTCTGGCCAACATTGGGTCGATGCTAGCCTCCCTTAACAGCCTGTTGCCCAACGTGACCTAGCATTAACCCAGGGGTTGATGCCTGCCTCCCTTGGGTCTATGCCAGGCAGTGTTGACGTGAAAAAGGCCCTTTTTGGGCTTCCTCTCTTCTTCTCTTAGTATATATAGCCCCTTATGTACCAAGAACAAACATATCACAACTTATGCTTAAGAGCACTTCTCTTTTCTTTCATTTGAGATTTAAGAACTTTTTAATAACTCTTTATTTTTCTCGAGTGATTTGGATCTTTTCTCCTTCATCTCTTTCTCTAGATATATTCTTCTAAAACCATGGGAGCTCAAAGACCCATATCTTGTCTTTGGATTTCCATGACTTAAAGTGAGTAGATCCATCTTGGAACTTGAGATATGGTAGGCTAGGGTTAGATCTAGGTTTGTGATGGATGATTAAGCTAGATATTGGCATATATTCCTACTAGATCTAGTTTAGTTCTTCATAGTTATTTGCTTACTCATTGACGCCTAGAAAGTGTTTGATGAAATGCCTGAGAGAACTAGATCTATGTCTTTCACTTGGGCCCATGAGAGTGGATGTTACATAGGTGCTAGATGGCTAGAAGGGCTTGAGAATCACTATCACTTACATGTTTAGATAGGCAACAAACGAGAGTTGAGCCTTGTAATATGTATGAGTGAATAGATCTTCGTCACTAGAGTAGGTTGATTGACAAAAGAGGGATCCTTGGTCTAGGAATAACTTCGATCCTCTAATAAAGCCTTCCCAAAGTCAATCAAATCTCTAGATTGAACCTGAACCCATAACCATTGTCTCAAGATCCTATCTTTTATTTGATTAGATCCAAGTTTACTCATTTCTTGCTTTACTTTCTTGCTAGCTTTCTTATTGCTCTCTTTTGTGAGTTTTCACCATGTTTGGCCATGACTACCATTAGGTTTAGTGGAGACCCGTGATAATCCCCTACTAAATCGCCCCCTAGACTAGAACCCTTAGTGCATTCTCTTTGCTTAGGTTCTACTAGTCGAGCCTCTAAATCCTTGGACGACCCTAAACTACTATGATTGACCTCGTTCTCTTGTTGGATTGAAAGTAGGACAATAGGTTTATAAATTCTACACTTGGCCCACGTCAAGTTTTGGCGCTGTTGCCGTTGGATTTAGAGTTTAGCTAGGATTTTCAAAGAGATTTCTAGGATTCAAGGACTAGGATTTTATCTTTTTGCTTATTTTTTCTAATTTTCTTACTTTCTTTTGTTGATTTTCTTTTATTAGTGAAGGTACATGATAACAAGATCAAGAAGTGAGCCAAATACAAGACTTTTGGACATTGACCCAACAATCATTGAAAGGCAACACTCAAAACAAAGAAGAGCTAGAGAGAACCCTCAACAAGAACAAATTCCTCCTCTCAATCAAGGGAATTTTGTGGGTCAAGGAGACCAAGGAAACCGTCAATACTACCTCCCAAGAGAAGAACCTAGGATTGGAGAAGGCGATGAGCCATTTACTAATGGCGAAATGATGGGTATAAAACTTCCACCAATTCGAAACAACAATTTTTAAATCAAGTCAAGCTTGATCAATATGGTACAAAACGCTAGATTCTTTGGACTTGCGTTGGAAAACCCCCTTGAGCACTTGGACAACTTTGAAAGGTTGACCAAAACGGTGAGAATCAATGGAGTGTCGGAGGACATCATCAAGTTGACTTTGTTTCCATTCCCTTTAGGAGACAAGGCATCTCAATGGGAGAAAGGAGTTGTGACCTCTTCTATCACAACATGGGACGAGTGTAAGAGTAGATTTTTGGCTAAGTTCTTCTCGCCCCAAAGGACGACAACGATAAGGAATGAGATATCCACCTTTAACAAAGGAGGAATGGAATCGCTCTTGAAGCTTGGTAACGCTTCAACGGATAAATAAGGAGTTTTCCTCACCACGATATCAAAAAGGGAAACCTTCTTCAAATTTTCCATTGAGGTATCCAAGAGAAGTACCGATTGGTTTTGAACACCGCCTCCATGTTAAGCTTTGCTACTCGTTCCGCCGATCAAGGAGAGAAGCTCATAGACAACCTAGCCCAAAGCGACAGTTGCGATGGGAATGACTATGATAGAACGGTGAGGAGCACCGGATCTAATGAAGACAAGATCCAGGAGCTAAGTGATAAAATTGATAGGCTCATACAACAAACAAGAAGAATTGTTCACTTTTCGGAAACCGAAGTCATAGGACAAGAGGTTGAGAATCAAGAGGAAGTGAGCTACATACAAGGAGGGTACGACCAAAAACCCTTCAACCAAGGGTACAAGCCTTTCAACAACAACTTATCCTACTAAAGCATTAATGAGGAGAATCCACAAGATCAAGTCTATCCTTCAAAAACTAACCAACAAGGGTACCAATACCAATATAAGCAAGGCTACTACCAAAAGCCTCAACAACACACCTGTTTTACCAAAAAAAGAAGGGAATCATGCTATGCTTCAGAAGCTAATGGAAGGACAAAATGAGACAAAAATCGAACCCAACAAGAAGTTTTGGGAGTTGAATGGGAGGATAGAGTCTATCTACGGAGACATGAATGTCAAACATGAATCTTTTGCTTCACATGTCAAGGTAATAGATTCTCAACTCCATCAAGTGATCTCGGACCGTAAGGGAAAAGGAGTAGCTAAAGAGAAGGGAGAATCAAGCAAAGATTTTTGCAATGCCTTCTTAGAAGTGATCGACCATATTCCTCAACCATGGGATGGTATTGTATTCACTCTTGAAGAGGAAAAGATTATTGATGATTTTGAGAATTTATTTTTGAATCCTCTTGATGAGATTGTGGATTGCTTAGATGTGGATTTGGTTGGGAACTTTGATTTTAAGGAAGGTCATGCGAAATTGACCTTGAAATTGAAGAGAAAGATGCTCCAATTGGAACGGAACTTGAGAAAAAGGACACTCCTTTGGATAAGGGAGTTTCCGAAATTGCGAAAGAAGAAGAAGAGCCTTTGCTTGTTGATAAGGCTAAGAAGGATGATAGCTTCCTTAAAGAAGAGAAACCCAATGTCTCAAGGGATGATACATTAAAGAAAAAGGAAAATATTCCTAGGTGCATGCTTAGAGGAGAAGAGGTGAGTGAGGAAGATTTCCCCATTTTTAGTCTTCAGGGTCTTAAATCCACACTCCTATACCCTCAACTTTTCAAGAAGTAAATCCTTGAGTTGCATTACAAAGAACTCAAGAAGAAAGGTCTTTTGGACATTCTCAAGGAATGGGAAGAAGGAGCTAAGACAAATGACATTGTCAAAAAGAAATTGGAAAAGACCATTTCTCAACGGGACAAGGTTGAGAAGATCATTAGGGACAATGGAATACCAACAACTAAAGCGATTGAGCAAAACTGTAGAGAATAGCAATGACGAGGGAAGGTTTCTAACTCCATGTGCTCTTAAGGATTACAATTTTGAGGATGCTTTGTCGGATATCGGTGTTAGTTTGAATGTCATATCACTAGATCGTGTAAAAGAACTTTGATTTCAACACAAGATCAAGAGAGGAGCGGATCCCATCTTACTTGGGGATGCATCTAAAAAGACTCCTATGGGAAGGCTTGACAACATTGAGCTAAGGGTGAACAATACACTTTTTAAGTGTGACTTTGTGGTTGTGGATACTAAGTCCAACTAAGCCAATTTTCTATTGATCTTAGGAACGCCATTCCTCCTTACTACCGGATCTTCAATAGACTTTAATACTAAATGGCTCATCTTGAAGAGTGTTGATGAAGGAGTCTCCTACACAATGCTTAAAACCAAAAGAGACAATGCTTTTTCTGGTACGGTGTACTTAAGGGAACCAAAGAGAAAGGGTAGGATTCGAGAAGAGAAAGTCTATGAGAGCTTGGAAAAGGATGGAGTTTGGGATTTACATGATAAGGAAGACCTCAAAGGAGATATTCCCCACGATAATTTGGACATGGTAATGGATAAAACCAACACTCAAGGGCCAACCGTCAAGGATAGCTACAATCCTCGTTTCATCAAAGGTAATGGAGTGAAAAACTTCAACAAGATTAGGGATTGGGGGATAAAGAAGTCTCTAAGAGGACCTAACCATGAAGAGGTGGTCCTTAATCTCACCAACTAAAAGAAGAAAGAACGGTCGAGCTAACGACCTTAAACAAGTGCACTTGAGAGGCAATCTCATGCATATCCTTTGTAAATATTTCATTTTAAGTCTTTAATTTTCATAACTTTAATTTCAATAATGGTGATTTTGTATTGGGAAAAACTTTTTCCAAAGACATTCTTTTGCTCTAAGTTTATGTTCAAAAGGAGAACTAATCAAGAAAAGGATCAAGAACCGCAATGGAGTTTGGGCATTACACCTTCAACAAGTTAATGTAACTCAAATTTTAAAGACACTCCATGTGATAAGGTAAGTTCTGTAAAATCAAGCATTTCATTTGCATTTCACCACCATAAAAAAATTTCAAGAGTGATTTTGCAAAGACTTGATTTGAGAAAACTAAATCCTTTCTTTTGATCAATTTAAAACCTCTGGTGCAAGATTTTACAAGTTCAAGAAAATAAGTTTTCTTCCCAATTTAGAAAGAAAATTTAACTTTAGACCACTTTGCAATTTGTCCCCTTTAAAACTTGAACATTTAGAAACTTGGGGGACCACCTTTTAAATTATTTTTGTACTTGTTCTTCTCAACCGCAACTTTAAGAAACCATTTCTCTCTCTCTACTTCCTCATATGTCGCCATTTTCAAGCCATTTTACTAAGGAAGAAGCTTTTGTTTTCATAGAGAGATTTGTGTTGGAAATCTTTGGCTTTGTTTTTTTAAGTTCACTGAAGATTCTCTCTTCATCCCATTCTCTTCAAACCTAAGGAACAAGGTAAGAAAATCTCTAAAAACCTCAATTTTAGAGTAAGAAAGGAGATAATGATGTTTGATGGGATCTTAGGCTAGAGAAGGCTTGGTTATGAAGGTTTCGTCAGCTACATTTGCTTAGAAACACTTAGAATAACATGAATCTAAAGTTGTGTGTTTGAAGTGAATAGTACTTGAATTTTCTATTTTGAGGAAACTTGAATTTGTTGGTTCATATTGATTTTGGGTTTTAGATGTGGTAAGAACCTTTGACTACTTTTTTAATTTGGGAAACTTGTTGGAGTGTTTGAGACACTCAAGAATTTCGATTACTAAGTTCCCAATAATAGAAAATTGATTTTTGGTTCTTTCATAGCTAACGTTGAGGTGGTTGTTTGAATGCTTGGTTTAATTGTTTATGAATTGTCCTTACTACTTTGAGTCTTATCCATGAGCTATGAATTTGGAAATATTATATTAAGTGCACATCATGTCTAAATTTGGATATGTTCTTTAAAAGGTATCATTTGGATTTTGAACAAAGTAGTATAGAAAGTATATGAACAAAAGTCATTAGTTTGAAAAGTGAAAAAGTAAAGTGCATGTGTTTAACCATTATGGCCGAAAATTGCATCACATGTTATGATGGCATTTTGGTTCTAACTAACCATAATGAATTTAAGATAATGAGTTAGCTTGGGATGGTTGAATTGATCATGGAAATGTTTGTGCTTAATTGATAATTCCAATTCCAAGCTAGACACTTTCGCTTTCTCATTATGGTCTTTAAAAGTTTTGAAACTCAATTTGCTACATTCTTTAGTGTAAGATCGAAGCAAATGGCACCACAACGTCAAGCTATAAGGCTCTCTTACCCCACATGGTTGGAGAAGGAAAAGAAACAATACTATCATCTTCAAAGGTATGCGAATGTTCAGGGGACATTGTGGTTGGATGATACCATGATGTCTAGAATGGGGATTGGCCATCAAGTCAAATACTTGCTAGGATACATGCACGCCGGGAGGTTGTTCGAATTCAAATATCCCAACCTATTTCCAATTGACTCTCCAATTCCTAAAAACAATGGATTTCCACCATGGAAGTGACTTCGAAGCTAATCTCGGGTATGTCACCTTCTATATCAAGAACAAAGAATAGATCATCTCGACAAGGGACTTGTGTCAAGTTTATGGATTCGAGAGAAAGAGGAAGAAGATTGGATTTCGAGACGAGTTGGATGTAAGAAAGCTATGAAGGATGATAGCTTTTGGAGACTACGTAGAAGATGAAGCCACCATCACTAAGATTCGCAATCCAACAATTCGTTACAAAATGGAATTTTTAGCGAACTCTTTCTTTTTGAATGGGAACCGCCTTTTTATGACGAACAAGGCTATGCATTTCTTGTTCCAAGGATTGAACAAGAATCTTTAGGAACACGGTGAGAGATGGTTTGACCCGTTGGGAGAAGACACAAAACGGGGATGATCTTCGTTTCCATCCTTCTTTAACATGTGGCAGATATCCAATTGCAAAGGAAGCCCGTGATTAGGATTGGAGGAATGCTTACCCCGTTATTCAAATATTTTGGAATAAAACTTGAGAGCTGGAAGAACAAGGAAGACAATGAAGAGGTCAACGATGAGAACCACATAGAAGGAAGAAGGCTAGACATGCAATATTTGTTGGAGTAGAGTTTCATTTTCGGCTATGGCCCCAATGGAGAGGTCCTCTATACATTTTATGAATATGCATAGGAAATGGCATGTATGTAGTATTCCTTTGAAGCCATGGACTACAACTACCGTGACTCCTTCGATAGTCTTCAACCTCCCACCAAACCATGCAACAAAAAGAACAAAGCTCCACGTACATCCGGTAATCGAACTGATGACGAACGAGAAACCCCCGAAAGAGAAAAAGATGAAGAAAGTTATGGTCATGAATTCCTTAACAACCATTGTGAGCCACCAACCCAAAGGACACCTCATGAGCATCTCTTAGAAAATCAAGTCAAGCAAAACACCCTACAAATCAAGAAGAACACAAGCATGATTTCGTGATTGTGGAAGGCGATCAAGGGAAGCGCTAAATACAACCGCTACACCTCCTCAATCAATAGCGGCAAGGAAGGTTCCAAAAGAAAGAAGCATGTGTTCGAAATGCCGAGATATTTGGTGTCTTACCCGCCCTTGACCATCCAAGAACCACTTGAGCAACCAATGCAACCACAAAGGATTTCACTTCAAGATCAATCATGGAGAAGAAACGGAAAGGATCCCATCGGCCAAACATCAAGACCAGGTGGGGATCATTCTGTTATGAAGACCCCAAGCCATCTATTGATTCATCAAGACAGTCATACATATGAGTTGTCTAAAGGTACACCTACTATCCCTTGTATATACCATTGCATATTTTCGGTTTTCTTATGTGTTTTTAATGAGTCACTCTCATTGTTTAAAACTCATTGAGACGGTGAAATTTAAGTCTGGGGGAGGGGCTTAGAACTAATGATATTTTGAGTTTTTTTGTTTTCTTTTCATGCATATTGAGTCATGCATTGTAGATAGTTATGACTTATAAAAAAACAAAAAAATCGAAAAAAGATTTAAAAAAAAATCCAAAAAGATTTTCAAAGCTTTGCATATAGATTGCATACATTTGTGAATAATTATTTTGTAGGTGCATTTAGGATTGAATTTTTCATAGGGAACAATGATGATGCTACCTCATAGATAAATGAGTTTTGCTTAATAAATAATGCTCTCACTAGAAGTAAGATGTTACCTATACCACTTTTTATCTTAGGAAAATTCTTGATCGGAATTGACCACTTAAAGGTCTTTGCAAATGTTGAAGTAGACTATCTTTTTAGCCAATTCCTACCTAAGATGACTATTTAATGAATTTTAGCATCTTTCTTACGAGCTTTGTCATACTTGACCATGGGAAATAACTATGTTTGAGCTATGTTTTATCCATCTTTTACCACTCTTTCTTAGCTCAAATGGCTACTCTCATCTTAAGAGTAGTGACCTATCCTTGTGAACGATTAAACCTTTCTTTCAAAACCCCCTGTTATTTCGATCTGTGAGGCCTCTTTAGGAAAGTGCACACACGGGCAAAATCCCGCGTGAATTGAAGTTGAACAACAAAGAGGATACTTCCTTAGAGTTAGACTCACTTGAAGGCTAACTAGAGTCATAGGAGGGGAAAATCTTTGTGGTTTTGGGTTTGTCTAAGTCTTGGGAATGGCTAGTGAATATTGAGTCAAATAGATGTTCCTTAGTGCTTATATTATCCTAGGTTGTTTCAATAAGAAAAAGAAAGAAGGAAAAATTAAAAAAGATAAGAAAAAGAAGTGAAACAAAAAGTCACTAGATATTAGTACTAAATTTAAGCTCTAACCTTAGAAATTAAAAGCTTAAAGAGTTCACCCTTAAAAAGAAAAAGAAAGAAAGAATCCAAGTGATTATATACTCGCTCTTAAAATAAAAAGAAGGTTAGTAGCTTAGAAGTTTAAAAGTTTAAGAATCTCTAGTTGTCTACAAAAAGAAAAAGAAAAAGAATGAGTTAATTTGGTTCAATAAAAGCTTATGGTTTCTAGATTTATGATGGGTAATTATATCAAGTAAGTGTCTAGATCCTTAGTAAGAAATGAGGTGGGAAAAATTAGAGGAAGTAAATGCTTTGTATGCGTAAATTGTTCGGCTACCACCTTGTTTTTGCCTATTGTCTTGCACTACTCTATTTGAGAGAAACAACTTTAAATCAAGAGAACCCAGTTCTTTTCACACTGCTTTGCATTAAAACCCTTTTTTTGAACTCCAAACCGAATGGATAAGATGCATTGCCCATAGGCAAAAACTCACGCCTTAGTTTAATCGAATGTAAAAAGAAAATGGCGATGGGATAGTTTGTAGATGCTTACCATAGATTCTAAGAGTTTGTTATGTGATGATCATGAAGAAGTACTTAGGCTCATAGATGATCTTTGAACCATTTTACTTGTTTTGAGGACATTGGGTATAAGGCATTACTTTTCTTATCTTGGTTTTGAGTTCCCACTTGCAAACCTCATTTCCGGGTTTGATCTTTGTTGTTTGCTTGAGGAAAAGCAAAGGGCAAGTCTGGGGGTGTTGATGTGTACATATTTTCATGCATACTTTGGTGCATTTTAGCTTAGTTTCATCAACATTTAGGTTGTAAATATTGCATATAATTCTTAGAATGCATTAGTTTAAGTATAGAGTCTAGTTTTGGAGCATATTGTATTTGCATACCATTTTCTTTGCATTTGTAGGTGCAATTTCAAGATGGATTCATGGAGGCTCTAAGGGTGAATCTAAGGTGGAAATGGAGCTAAAAACATAGGAAAAATGAGATAAAAACTATGGAAGAAGTTGGGATCAAACAAGGCATCAAAGATGAGCAAGAAGACACAAGAAGCTGCCAGGGGACCCAAGCTCCAAGACCCAATCTCTGGGTCGAAGCTAGCTTCCCTTGGCAGCTTCTTGTGGCTTCTTGCTCCTCTTAGATGGCTTGTTTGATCCCAACTTTATCCATAGTGTTTAGCTCCTTTTGCCATAGTTTTTAGCTCTAATTCCACCTTAGATTCACCTCTAGAGCCTCAATGAATCCATCTCAAAGTTGTACCTATAAATGCTAAGAAATTGGTATGCAAATGCAATATGTTTCTAAACTAGACTCTTGACTCAAACTAATGCATTCTAAGACTTATATGCAATATTTAAAATCTAATAGTGGATGAAACTAAGCTAAAATGCATAAAAATATACATGAAAATATGTACACATCAATACCCTTGGAGTTGCCCTTTGCTTGTCCTCAAGCAAACAACAAAGATTAAACCCGAAAATGAGGTCTGCAAGCGGGAACTCAAAACCAAGATAAGAAAAGTAATGCCTTATGCACAATATCTTCAAAACAAGTAAAAAAGTGCAAAGATCATCTAAGAGTGTAAGTACTTCTCCATGATCATCACAAAACCAACTCTTAGAATCTAGGCTAAGCATCCATAAACTATCCCATCGCCAATTCCTTTTCAAATTTGATTAAGCTAAGGCGTGAGTTCTTTACCTATGGGCCATGTATCTCATCCATTCGGTTTGGAGTTCAAAGAAAGGTTTTAACGTAAAGTAGTGTAAAAAGAAGAGAGTTCACTCTATTTAAAGTTGTTTCTCTCAAACAAAGTAGTGCAAGACACTAGGCAAAAGCAAGGTGGTAGCCGAACAATTTACGCATACAAAACATTTTCTTCCTCTAATTGTTTCCACCCATTGCTTCCTAAGAATCTAGACCCTTACTTAACACAATTACCCATCCTAGATCTAGACACCATAAGCTTTTATTGTACCAAACTCACTCATTCTTTTTCTTTTCTTTTTTGTTGACAACTAGAGATTCTTAAACTTTTAGACTTCTCAGCTACTAACCTTCTTTTGTATTTTAAGAGCCACTATCTAATACTTGGATTCATTGTTTCTTTTTCTTTTAAGGGTGGACACTTTAAGCTTTTATTTTTCTAAGGTTAGAGCTTAAACTTATTATTAATCTCTAGTGCGTTTTTCTTTCACTTCTTTTTCTTATCTTCTTCGATTGTCACCTTCTTTCGTTTTCTAATTGAAACAATCTAGGATCATATAAACACTAAGGAACATCTAGTTGACTCAATAATCACTAACCATTCCCAAGACTTAGACAAACCCAAAACCACAAAGATTTTCCCCTCCTATAACTATAGTTATCTTTAAAGTGAGGCTAACTCTAAGGAAGTATCCTCTTTGTCATTCAACTTCAATTCACGGGGGATTTTCCCGTGTGTGTGCTTTCTTAAAGAGGCCTCACAAAGCGAAATAATAGGGGGTTTTGAAGGAAAGGTTGAAGGATTCATAAGGGTAGGTTATTACTCTAAAGATGAGAGTATCCATTTGAGCTAAGAAAGAGTGGTAAAAGATGGTTAAAACATAGCTCAAATATAGTGATTTCCCATGGTCAAGTATGAAAAAGCCCGTAACCAAGATGCTAAAGTTCATTAAAAAGCCATCTTAAGTAGGAATTGACTAAGGAGATAACATACTTCAACATTAGCAAAGACCTTTAAGTGGTCAATTCCGATCAAGGATTTTCTTAAGACAAAGAGAGGTCTAGGCAACATCTTACTTCTAGTGAGAGCATTATTCATTAAGTAAAACTCATCTTTCTATGAGGTAGCATCATCATTGTTCCCTATGCAAAATGGAATCCTACATGCTCCTAAAAACTAAGTATTCACAAATGTATGTAATCTATATGCAAAGCTTTGAAAATCTTTTTGGATCTGTTGAAAATTTTTCGATTTTTTGGTTTTTTATAAGTCATAACTATCTAAAATGCAAGACTCAATATGCATGAAAATAAAAGAAAAACATTAAAAACAAAAGTAGCATTAGTAACAAAAGTAGCATTAGTACTAAGCCCCTCCCCCGGACTTAAACTCCACCGTCTCGGTGAACTTTGAACCGTGAGAGTGACCAATAAAAACACTCATGAAAAATGAAAAACATGTAATGGTATTCACAAGGGAAAGTAGGGGTAACTTTAGACAACTCATATGTATGAGTGTCTCGTGGATCCGATGGACGAATCGGGTTCGTTGTTGTTGCGTTTTGATCTTCGTGGCCGAGAAGAAGAAGGGCCAATGGGGTCTTTCCGACGTCTCCTCCGGGATGGCTCTTGAAACAAAGTCCTTGATGGTTGCATTTTATGCTCTTGTTTCTCTCGGATCACCAATGGCGGAATAGCTGTAGACTGCCTTGGTCATTCTTGATCATGACCACTTGAGATCTCATCTTCCGCTTCTTCCTCATTTGATGTGGCATAGTGGTTATACATGTCGCTCTTCTTCATTCTCCTCCTCAATTTAGTGAGATAGTTTCTATGCTTCTTTATGACCTTATCTTGGTCATTAACCATTATTTCTAAGTACATCTCGTACTCATTCCTTTTGTAATTCATGGGTGGTTCTTCTCTTCGGTATTCAAAGCCGAAGGTATTTTCATTTTCTTGGTGTGGTTGTGGTTCGTGGGGATCTGACTTCTAGAGTCTTGGCTCACTCGGTAGGGAGTGATGGTTGATAAGTAGGTGTTGAGGTAGATGGAATGAGAGGTTCTCATCCTTAGTGGTCGTGGTGTGCTTTTGTAAAGAGAAGTAGCACGCTTTCCTTTGTCTTTCCTCATCAATGAACAAATAGATCACTTGAAGATTAGTGAAACCATGATATCCGTAGAGATAATTTTCCTTAACCAAGTGATTCATGTCCATTCTCTGCTCTCCCTTCAACTTACGGAATTCCCCAAGGTTGACTCCCACATGGAGAAATAAAGGTGTGAGGAATCCGCCTATGTGTATCAAAGGCTTACTCGTTGTCTCAAACTCCTCATGGTAATCAAACATCTCGGAGATGAAGACACCTCTGTTGTTCACATTGTTTCCCTCGAGGTCTTCCATTATCTCCCCACTTGGTCCTTTCATCACCGTTTTAACACTTTGGAACAATAGCTTCAAGCTCAAGGGGCTCACTAGTTTAGGCGAGCTTCTTCCCACAAATGTGTTCCCAAGCAATTCCAAAAGGTATCGAATGGTTGGGTTTCGAACCTCTGATACCTTTGTCTAACCTTCATTATATTCTCCAAATGTTATTCGCTCCCAAAGCATCCTGGATTCAAGCCCGTACACATAACCAAACTCTTCCTTCGTTTCTTCAAACCCATATACTTGACAAATCTCCTCAAGGGGTGATGAGATCTCTGGGAGATCTTCCCTAGATCAAACACTAGAACTGGATGAGATTGGAATAAGCCTTGCTGTTTGTTGGTGTCAAAAACAACCATCTCGAAATCAGCGTTCAAGATCGCATCTCTAATCAGACTTACTCAGAAACACGACCAACGTCTGGACTCGTCGTCGTCTAGACTTAGCATCGACTAGACTTACCGTTGTCTAGACTTAACGTCGTCTAACCTTACAATCATCTAAACTCCCTGTCGTCTAGTCTTACCGTCGTCTAGACCGCAAGCCAATTAGGGTCTAGACGATCTTCCAAAGAAGTTTATCCGTCCGCGAGAAACTAAAGCATCCGAATGCTAGAGTTAGCATTAATAGCTTTCGGAAAACTCTCACAAGGCCACACGATACAACCTTCGGAGCAATACGAAGCCACCGAAAGCATCGGAGAACCCCGTCGTTTCGGAGAACTATCTAAACGTCGATTGACGCCAAACCTACGAACGAGTCTTGGAACCGATTGATGACTGAACTAGAGGCCGATCTAGACGTCAATTGAAACCAAGACCGGAGGTCCGTCTTGGCGCCTGTTGGCGCCAAGACAGAAGGCCTTGGTCTTGGCGCCAAGACAAAAGCCTTGTCTTGGCGCCGATTGGCGCTGAGACGCGGATAAGGTTCTGCCGTAATCCGTTGACTGAACCACGTCCTTTTCGATCGTCATTTCCTTCAAATCGTCACTTGATCGTCTCTCGTTTTGTCTCGATTGGATTTCCGTCAAACCGTCATGATGATAGTCATAAGGATTCGTGCTTTCCGTGGACTTCGTATCTTTCGTGTAAAATCACGACGGTTAATCTAAACACCGGAAGAGTCTAAACTATACGATCGGCCATACCGTTCCACGAAACTATTACCCCTTGGTCTTACGAGATATCTTTCACGCTAATCAACAGATCAGGTATGAATACCGACGAATATAACAACCAACCAGCTCGCGAAAGCGACAACGCCGGCGACACCGCTGAAATCACTCCAACGACGAACATCACCGCGATCAACGCTGCTCCAAACATCGCGGCGTTCGAGGAGATCAAAAACATGTTCTCGACTCTCGAAAAGAAGTCGGCAGAACGTGACCAACTCACCAACTCTCTCGCAAAACAGGTCGAGGCCTTAACTGCGAAAACCAAAAACATCCTTCCGCGTGGAGTAACCAGATTCCGCGGAAGAAGACTTAACTTCGCTACTCCATCTGGAGCGGTCCAGAACGTGCAGGAGAAACAATCGGAACAGAATCCCGATGAAATCACACCTGTCGCAACCCGGACTGTCGCGAACGACCTCCCAGCTCTACGAGGAGCAGCCCCAATCCTAACACATTCCGACACTTGTTGGGAACTTTCAAAGTAAAATAATCGATGAAAGTTTTCGAGAAAGGAAAAAGCACTCTTGGTCGTGGATTCCGATTAAACACACATCACACATCTCTCGCCCGCAAGAATTATACCTAAAACTTGCGAACTGGGGGGCTAACTGTTGGTGTCAAAAATGGTCATGTCAAAATCAACGTCCAAGATCGCATTTCTAATCGGACTTACTCGGAAACACGACCA
>OVAN01008280.1:176-18405 GCA_900406275.1 Anastatica hierochuntica | reverse complement strand
TTAATTTGGACTGGGCGGACATTTGGACACAATGCCCAATTGACATCTCTAAGTCCGCTAAAGAAGCATGTGATATCCTGAGAAATGTGTTTGAAGGAGATGCAAGCGTAAGAAGAACCCGACTGGATCATCTGGCTTCGCAATTTGAGAATTTAAGAATGGAATTTGATGAATCTATTAAAAGTTTCAGTTCCAAGCTTAGTGCCATGGCACACGAAGCTTCTGTGTTAAGTAAAAAATACAAAGAAAAGAAACTGGTGAAAAAGCTTCTAAGGTGCTTGCCTCCAAAATATGCTGCTCACAAAGTTGTGCTAAAGATGACTGAAAACACTGACACGCTTAAGTTTGAGAAGCTTGTGGGAATGCTCAAAGCAGAAGAGATGGAAGCCGCTGCAAATCTGAATAACACACATAAGGGTGTGGCACTGACTATTACTGAAAAGGATGAACTCATTCAAAAACTTGAAGACAACATGAGTCTGCTAGCAAGGAATTTTGGGAAGATGTTGAAACGAGTAGAGAAGGGTACCAACAAGACATTGAATCGCTCAGTTAGATATGGTGAAGAAAAACTAAGACGACCAAATTCAGAACTTTCAACCATGAGGAATCCGCGTTCTGGTCGAGACACCGGAAGGAAGAAATCAGACATTCAATGTTTTGAGTGTGAAAGGTATGGTCATGTCAGAATGGATTGTCCTCTGACTAAACGCAAATATATTCGATGCTTTGATTGTAAAGGCTTCGGTCATGTAAAAACAGAGTGCCCAAATCTCTCTAAAAGAAAGGAAAGACCTTTTCTTTGCTTTAGTGACTCTGAGACAGATGAGGATGATGACTCGGAGATGCTGAATTTTGTTGCTTTTGCCGCTAGAACAGACGGGTCCAAGAACAGAGTTGAATCTGATTCTGAAAGTGAGTGTGATCAGGAAATTTACCCTAAGCTGGAAATATCGTAAGTTATACGATAGCTGGGTAAAGCTAAGTAATGACAATCTAAAGCTGGAAAAAGAGAAAGCTATACTGAAGGCAAAGGTAAACATACTAGAACTGGAAAGTGTCCCGGTTCAAAAGGAGGAAGCCAAAACAAAGACTCAAATTGATAACAATGTGTCACTCAATCAGAAGACTGAGTTACACATCAAGTCGCTGGAGTCAAGACTGGATCACATGTAGGATGTCATTGACAAAGAGATAGAAAAGTCGAAAAATCTTGAGTATACTCTACAGGAAAATCGGAAGAAAATCCGTATGTTGAATTCAGGCACTGAAAACTTGGAGCATATCCTGTCAATAGGACAGCCACCTAAAGTCAACTAGGGTTTGGGATACACCCGATTTAAAGGAGAAACAGACCCTGGAACAAAAGAAGAAGTGTTTCTTGGAAACTTTGTGAAAAGTAACCAGAATAGTCATGTGGAAGAATCCAATCTGAAAACTGAAAAAGGATTGGTTGATCTGAAAGAAAGTAAGTTGCAGCTAACAAACGTAAAAGCTTCCCAACCCAGGTTACAAGCCCATCTGACCACCCATGTCAGAAACAGAGGATGTTTATTTTATGGAAAACAGAATCATCGGGTGAAACATTGCTTTCTGAGAAGAAGAAGAATCGGCCATACTTGGAGGACCATGCAATGCTATATAGAGCCTACTAAAGTTAGGATGGTATGGATTCCTAAGAAAGTTTTGTACGCCTTGACTGAGCATAAGACAAAAACCAAGAAAGCTGTGACTAAAGAAACTAACGTCAGTCCAAAAGGGAGCTTACTGTTGACCTGCAATTTTGCTCAACTAAACATTTGTGATGTGAGTGATATAGGCAACTTATGTGATATTTAGGTAGAAAACTCAAAGGTTGAGGTACCAATGCTCAACAATGCAGCATACACCTCCGTTGAAGCTGAAGATGCAACTAAATGGTATTTTGATAGTGGATGTTCACGTCACATGACTGGAGATGCTCAGTCTCTGCAGATACATACTGAATTAAGGGGAGGAAAGGTAACCTTCGGTGATGGTGGTAAGGGGATAATACAAGGTGTAGGCACACTGGACCGATCAGATCAACCACAGCTTGCTAATGTGTATCTTGTTGAAGGTCTCAAGGCTAACTTAATAAGTATTAGTCAGCTTTGTGATGAAGGGTTGAAGGTAATATTTACCAAAACATAGTGTAGGTTGTGGATGAGAAAGGAAACATCGTTCTTTCAGGGATTCGGTCTGGCAACAACTGTTATATGTGAAAACCATCTGAGAAGTGTATGTCAGCTGTAGCATCCAAGCTGGATCTGTGGCACAAGAAGCTGGGGCACATGAACACTAGAGCTCTATGCCACCTGGTAGAATCTGAAGTGGTGAGAGGGGTACCAAAACTGGAAGGCAAGTCTGAAATAGTTTGTGAGGCATGTAACAAGGGAAAGCAAGTCAAAGTCCACCACAGTAGGGTCTCAGACATAACTACCAAACGAGTTCTGGAACTAATTCATATGGATCTTATGGGACCAGTTCAAACTGAGAGTATCTCTGAAAAAAGGTATGTTTTCGTTTTGGTGGATGACTTCTCACGATACACTTGGGTTAGGTTTCTGCGAGAGAAAAATGAAGCATATGAAGTTTCAAGATACTTGCCTTACAACTCAAGACTGAGAAAGGAAGCATAATTCACATCAGAAGTGACCGAGGTGGAGAATTTGTAAATGAGAAATTTGAGAGGTTCTGTCAAAGTCAAGGAATAAGACATCAGTTCTCAGCTCCACGGACACCTCAGCAGAATTGAGTGGTTGAAAGGAAGAATAGAACTCTTCAGGAAATGGCCAAAGCGATGATGCAGGGAAACAATATATCACACAGATTCTGGGCAGAAGCTATAAATACAGCGTGTTACATTATCAACCGTGTGTACGTGAAACCTGGTTCCACAATGACTCCCTATGAAATCTGGAAAGAGAAGACCCCAAATCTTAGTTACTTCCATGTCTTCGGGTGTGTATGCTACATCTTAAATGACAAGGACAACCTGGGTAAATTTGACTCACGAAGTGATGAAGGGATCTTTCTGGGCTACGCAACTAACAGTATGTCTTTTCGTGCTTTCAATCGAAGAACTCAAATGGTGGTGGAATCAGTGAACATTGTGTTTGATGACAACAACAGCTCATAGTTTCAAGAAATCGTATAGGCAGAAAGTGAGTCATACAGGGGTAGATTGTCTCATCAGAATCCAGAATCTGATGAAATGAAAGTTGAAGAAGTAAAAGAGCAAACTGAGAGACCGGTTGTTCAAGTGCACAAAAATCATTCAGCTGAGGATATCATTGGGGATCTAAATGATGGTAGGATTACCCGGAAGAAGAAGATAAACTTCAAAGAAATGGTTCTGCTTGCTGAAATCGTTGAATTTGGATGTTTTGTCTCTTTCATAGAACTGAAAAACATTCAAGAAGCCCTTGAAGACGAATTCTGGACAAATGCATGCCATGAAGAGTTAGAGCAGTTCTCACGACTTCAAGTGTGGGACTTGGTTGCTAGACCAAAAGATGTGAACGTCATTGGGACAAAGTGGATCTTTAAGAACAAGATAGATGAGAATGGAAATGTTGTCAGAAACAAAGCGCGATTGGTAGCTCAGGGGTATACTCAGGTTGAAGGAGTGGATTTTGACGAGACTATTGCACCAGTAGCTAGGCTAGAATCCATAAGACTTTTGCTTGGTATTGCCTGTGACTTGAAGTTCAAGTTATACTAAATGGATGTGAAGAGTGCGTTCCAAAATGGATTACTCCAGGAGGAAGTCTACGTGGCCCAGCATAAGGGATTTGAGGATCCAGACCTACCTGACCATATATATCATTTGAAAAAGGCCTTGTACGGTCTGAAACAAGCGCCTAAGGCATGATATGAAAGGTTAGAACAATTCTTACTTGTGTCAGGATTTGTCCGAGGAAATGTGGATAAAACGTTATTCATTTTGACAAAGAATGAAGATTTTCTGGTGGTACAAGTCTACGTTGATGATATCCTGTTTGGAGGAACAAACCAAGTTCTCGTTGATGAGTTTGTCTCAACCATGACTAAAGAATTTGAGATGAGCTTGGTTGGAGAACTGACCTACTTTCTGAGATTACAAGTAAAGCAGCTGGAGGATGGGATATTCATCTCATAGGCGTCATATGCTCGAAATTTAATCAAGAGATTCGAGATGCGAACCGCAAAGGAATCAAAGACTCCAATGAGCACTACTACCAAACTCTCTAAGGATGAGAATGGTGTCAAAGTGAATGAAAAACTCTACAGAGCTATTATCGGAAGCTTACTTTATCTCACAGCAAGTAGGCCTGATCTGTGCTACAGTGTGGTAGTGTGTGCCAGATATCAAGCAAGTCCTCGAGAATCCCACATGCTGGCAGTCAAACGTATCCTTAAATATGTTAAAGGGACTCTAGACTTTGGTGTTTATTTTACCAAGGATACTAACTCTAACCTTGCAGGCTTTTGTGATGCAGACTGGACAGGTAGCTTAGACGATCGAAAGAGCACCTCAGGAGGATGTTTCTTTATGAGAAACAACCTAATTGCTTGGCACAGCAAAAAGCAAAACTGTGTCACTCTGTCAACAGCTGAGGCAGAATATATTGCACTAGGTAGTTGTTGCACTCAACTACTATGGATGAAACAAATGCTCAACGATTACGGTATTTTTACTGACTCTTTTCTTGTTTACTGTGATAATGTGAGTGCTATCAATATATCGAAAAATCATGTTCAGCACTCTAGAACCAAACATGTTGATATTAGACACCACTTTGTTAGAGAACTTGTTGAGAAGAAACTTGCAATTATTGAGCATGTTACTACAGATAGACAACTTGCTGACTTGTTCACTAAACCTCTAGATCTAAACATCTTTTGTCGTCTGAGAAAGGCTTTAGGGATATGTGAAATCTAGTGTGTCACCCAAGAACATGTTGTGTGTTTCATTAAGACCATCTATCACTTTCCTTTGTTTTAAATCCCTGTTCCTTATCACCAAAAAGCTACAACCTCTATTCAACTAGTGAGACAATACCAATTACAGGTTGGGTCTATGGCAATATTTATGTGGTATGCTTCTCTAAAAAAAATAAAAAAAAAGGGGAGAATCGGAGGAAAAAATAAAATGATACTCTAGAAAATTAGGGATATTCGATTCTCAAGCTAAGAAATCAATAAAAAAAATAAAATGATATCCTAGAAAATTAGGGAAAATTTGATTTCAAGTATAACACAAGTATTAATTGTTTGACCCAGTCTGTTCAGGGACCTCTCAAATCATGGAGTGTGGACACCTATCCTAGATAAGGACAATCTCTCCTTGCTTAGTTGATCAGTTGCCCTTATTTTGAAAATCTCAACCTTGTGGTTTGTGATTTGAGTGGTCTATAAAAACACCATGTGTCTTGGTTTGTGGTCACCATAAAAGGAAGTGAAAATGTCACTCTACTATCGTGTAACCTCTGCTTATTTATTCAAGTGTTTTCCTTGCAAGTATCTATCCGTGTGTAATTCAGTCATGTTTTGTGTCTCTATTATGTTTTAAGGTTCTGTTCTTCTGTGTTGTGATTGGTTCCAGTATTAGTCAAGCATGCTGATCTATGGGCCGAAAAGCCCAACTGCTTATGTTTTACTAATAATCAGCCAAAAGCTGTGTCGTTTTTGTGAGGCGGTATGTGTTTCAGGAAAATCGGGAAAGTGTCTTTTAAGGGCGTGTCTCACAAACCCTAATTGTGCCGTCAATCGTGTCATCACAAATCTCTCCACTAATTGTTGCTCTCAAATCGTTTCACTATGACCCTTACACGTTTTCAGCATGAAGCCCTCCATCGTGCCGCGGCTGCCTCGGTACCGTCTCGACCATTACCATCTGGATCTGAGCCTCCAATCATCACTATTGACGGTCCTTCTGAAGAACCCCATCAATCTCGACATCGGTTTGGGAAGGAACCCATGACATATCAGGACGGGGACTGGGATGATGTTCCTGTCTATAATGAACATGCAGAGCATCGAGATGAAGAAGAAACTTTTCATGATGACAGAGAAGGAATCGATTGTGGGTATGCTCCTTTTAAGTTGCGCATGGAAGAGAATCGACGAGTACATCTTCGCAAGACTCAGATGTTTCCTGCCATCTATAGTACTCTCCCTGTGCGTCCTTTCAACCAGAAATTTCTCACATCTAAAGGAGTCGAAGCTTATAAGAGTTTCAAGGTACGCTCATTTCTTGATCAAAAATACATGCCTTTAGGGAAGCCTGATATGTTGGGAGCCGAAGATGTTGTTAGACCTGCTGGGCTGTTATTGTCAGTCATAGAGGTTGATCAATATGTAGAACAAGTTGTCAGAGAGTTTTACAGCAATCTTGGTGATTTTGCATCAAACTCAACGGATATGTGTTTGGTCTACTTGCGTGGTGAAATGTATGAGTTCTCTCCTGATCTCATCAATCAGATGTTCATTAGACCACCGGACACACATCCTACTCGTGACTCTGAAGTCTACATGGATGAGCCACTTTCTGAGGCTATTATGCTGCTTACTGGAGGTCGCAAGAATCGCTGGGAGGAGTTCCAATCAAAGCATCTTACTCCCACTATGGCTATTCTCTACAAGCTTTGTTGTAGGAATTGGATTCCCTCTGCCAACAGCACTACTATGACACAGATCAGGGCTAAATTCATCTACATGATATGTAACTACAAAAGGTTTAGCTTTGGGAGGCTTGTGTATGAGCAAATTCTGGAAGTATCCAGGCACCCTGATCAGCTTGGTCTTCGGCTGCCTTTTCCCAATCTCATCTATCAGCTTCTTCGGTTTCAACGAATTGTTCTTGTGTACTGCAAGGACAAAACTTCTCCTGCACCTCGAGCTGTCTCCCTGGATAAGAGTGCTCGTGGGTCTGGTGGAGAGCATGATCCTGCGCCTCCATCCTTGGCTTTCGATCTCAGGAATTTGAAAAGAATGATCTATCAGATGGAGATGCGTTTGAAAGGTAAGTTATCTTCCCTTTGTCAGTTGGTTTGCTCTTTCCTCACTTTGTTATTGTATGATTATGAAACCAAACAGGGGGAGAGTATGGTGTGTATGTTCGTGAAGACTCTGATGATGGCACTTCCTCTGCTGATGCCATGGAGGATTCTGATTGACGAAGTCATTACCTGTGTGGTTTGGGACTAGTTTGTAGTCAGTCTATGGACTTCGGTGTGTTGTAACAGGACCAGTTGTGTTTTGTTTCAAGTTTAACTGGTGTTTCCTGTGTGTCAAAATACTTGTTTCCTTTATGGTTGATTCTATGGATATGTGTTTCAGACTAATCTCTAATGTGAAATATGAGAATGTTTCTGTTTAAGTTGCCATTTAGACAGGTGCTTGGATTGACATAATCAAACAAAAAGGGGGAGAATGTGAGTGTTTGGAAGAGCCGAGGAGACTGGTGACACAAAGGGATGGTTGTGTGACTCAGATATGACGAGGATTAACACGTGGAGCTGATGTGTCAAGTTCGTGAAAATATGGAAAGAAGAGAAGATTTACGTATCTTGGAAGATAGCGTCAAGATTCTCTAGGTCAAGGAAGAACGCCTATTTAAGAGAAGAAATCAGGAAGAGGCGGGTGTGCGTTTTGTAAGAAAGAGATTTCTTGAGAGAAAAAGTTCTTAGGGTTTTTGGTTGAAACAAGCAGCAGTTGCTGCTTTCTAGCTAGGAAGGGTTTTAGATATTGGTCAGCCGTTTTAGCAGAGAAAGCTATTAACGTAAAACTGATCAAACAAAGACTTGTAAGTTTTGCTTGAGAGATATCTAATAAAAAGCGTATTGAGTGATTTCTGAGCTTTTTAAGTTATATTAACGCATCCGTTCTAACATTCATCACGTAAGGGTATTGAAAGAACAAATGTTTTATAGTTTCGACTGCCATTGAGAACGAGAGACATTGGTCATTATCAATAATATACATTCTGCATAACTCTTGTCTTGTTGGTAAAACCTCTGAAATCATCCGCCATAAGAAATGCTTTAGGTTCGAAGCTGTATGTAGTTTCCAAATCTTCTGCTTTTGTTATCTACTTCCAAGGGGTGGATTTATTACTTCGTTACCCTTAATACTATGAATAGCCAACCAATAGCCTGACTTCACTGAATATAGACCATTCTATGTATAGTGCCACCCAATACCATATGAGATTTTTGTGTTGGAGAGTTTGAGAGAGAGGATATGATTGACATCATCCTGATGTACGTAGGTACTAACAATTGTTTCATTCCAAGAATGTCCATTCACTGAAATTAGTAGATTCACTAACAGTTCTCTAGAAACATCACTCACCATCAATTGAAAGGGGAGGTCTTGGCGGATCCAGTGGAAGCCAAGGATCAACCCAAGTTCTTATTGTCAATCCATCTCCAACAACAAATCACGATCCTTTTTTTAGTAAGTTGCATCCTTCCAAAGTTGATTTTCATCCAAAAGAAGGACTTCTTCCTTTTGAAGCTTGTAATACGTTAGTTCTGGAAAAATATCAGCCTTTGAGAGTTTTTGCAAGAAGGCAGTGAGGATTCATCAAGATCCGCCAAACCTGTTTAGCTAAGAGAGAATCATTAAATTTTTGTATATCCTAAAAATCTAAGTCACCTTCCTTCTTCGGTATACAAAGTCGATTCAAAGCTATTCAATGCATTCCTTTTTGTTCATTACCACCGTTCCACTAATAGTTAGCAAGAACGCGCCCAATATCCTCACATATAGCCTTAGGAAGTTTAAAACAATTTATTGTGTAAACCAGCATCGCTTTCGCAATTGCTTTGATAAAAATTTTCTTTTCTCCTTGAGAAAGAAACTTCCTGCTCTAACCCTTTGTTCTCTTTGATACTTTCTCAACTATGAACTGAAAGAGATCAACTTTCTTACGACCAAAATGCTCAGGAAGTCTAAGGTACTTACCTCATTCACCATCATTATATATTTGAAGCACTCTGCGGAGACAAGTATTTACTGCTTTCGGAACTCTTTTACCAAAGAAAATTGAGGATTTGTTTGCGTTAATCATTTGGCTGGTACGCTCATACTGTATTAAAACCTCTTTGAACTCTTTTACCAAAGAAAATTGAGGATTTGTTTGCGTTAATCATTTGGCTGGTACGCTCATACTGTATTAAAACCTCTTTGATGGCTTTGCAAGCTTTTTCCGTTACTTGACAAAAGAATAGATAATGGCGCAGCGTGAGTTTTGAATTGTGTAGCTCAATCAAAGAGAGAGTATTCTACTTGAGATATACTTCGCTTAATCGATGAAGTTTGTTAAACCTGATCGAGACTGAACCTTGTAGAAGACGAATTCAATAGAGTCTTGTACAAGAGTTTACAGAAAAGCTTTCTTTGTATTAATTCAAAATCCAAGTTGATTGTTCACATAACCTATCGACTCTTTATATAGAGTTTCTAAAAGGAAATCCTAATTCTAATAGACTTGTAAAATCCCATCATTATCCTAATAAAACTGAATCCATACTTATCTAATTAACAAATAAAGCCTTAAAACCTAATTAACAGAAATAACTTATCGAACAAGTAACTCAAACCCTTATTTTGAATTTGATGTTGCCGCCGAATCTGTTGATGCCACTGCATCAGGTCTCCTCGGGTGAAAAGGATTCGCCATCGAATTTGATTTTGTGTCGGTGAGAACGTGTCTTGTAAGGTAACATACATTGAAGACGTTCAAAGTTGTAACATCCGCAGTTAACTAAAGACGGTATACATTGTCGTTGATGCGTTCGAAAACTTCCAATGGGTCAATTTTCTTTGCCTTTAGTTTGTTGTACTCCCTTGAGGGGAGACGATCACGAGTGAGATAGGCCCACACCAAACCCCCAACTTGAAAAACGACCTTGCGATACTTTCGATCAGCTGCAACTTTGTATTTGGTGACTGACAATTCCAGGTTTGCCCGAGCTTGTTCATGAACGGATGTGATCGCGTCAACAAAGGCCGCAACATCTCCATGAATCCTTGTTTTTTCGGGTAGAATCGAAAGATCTATAGGGCTACGAGGAATGAGATCGTAAAAAATTTGGAACAGACTAAAACCCGTGCTACGATTGATCGCATGATTATGAGCGAATTCCGCCTGTGGTAACTTAGCACCCCAAGTCTTAATGGCGTCACCAACCAAGAAATGAAGTAAGTTACCCAGCGATATATTTGTGATTTCAGTCTGGCCATCTGTATGAGGAGGATACACCGAACTCATGTCAAGGTTGGTCCCTAAAAGCTTCCACAAAGATCTCCAGAAATGTCCAAGAAACCGCGAGTCTCGATCAGAGACGATAGATGCGGGCAATCCATGAAGACGATAAATGTCTTGGATGCCACCCGTAAAGCGTCAGTTGTCTTTTTGCAAGGTACAAAATGCGTCATTTTGGAAAAACGATCGACAACGACGAAAATAGAATCAAACCCTCTCTGTGTTCGCGGAAGTCCCAAAACAAAATCCATACTTATGTCCATCCATGGCTGGGTGGGAACTGGTAATGACATATATAAACCCGCATTAGACTTTTGTCCTTTCACTGTTTGACAAATTACCTAGCGCTCCACAAACCTTTCAACATCATGTCTCAACGTTAGCAAAAAGTATGAAGAAGCAACTAACTACAATGTTTGATCGCGTCCAACGTGTCCTTCTTGGTGCAGTTCGGCGATCAATTGGAGGCGAAGACTGCACTCGGGAATACAAAGACAGTTGTTGTGAAAGAGGTAGCCATCATCCAACGTAAATTCATAAGAAGAACCCGCACAAGTGGCTTCATAAATCAGACCAAAGTACGGATCAATAGGATATAAGTCAATAAACAAACTCAAGCCTGGCATCATTGTGTGTAGAACAACAACCAAAGAGTGTCGTCGCCTTAAAGCAACCACTCAATTAGAAGCTCCAGAAGTATGCTTGATCACAAAGGTGAATTGTTAAAGATAGCCAATCTAAGACGCATGTCGGAAGAAGACTTTGTGTTGACTACCCAAGTGTTTAAGTGTGTCATGGTTGGTATAAAGCACGAACTCTTTCTGAAACAAAATAGTGCCTCCAATGCTTGATTGTCTGCACAATTGCATAAGACTCAATATCATAGGTGCTATATCGCGTCCTGGCTCCAACGATTTTCTCTCTGAAATATGCGAGCGGCATGTTCCTCTGACTTAAGACAACTCTAATGCATGTTTTACACGCGTCATAATTCTTCTCAAAAACTAAAGAAAAATTCGGTAAGGCCAAGACAGGGGCGGAAAAAAGCTTGTGTTTAATCTCGGCAAAAACTTCGGCAGCTGCGAAAGTCCAATGAAACTGTCTACGGTGAATACAATCTATTATGGGAGCCATGAGGGCGCTAAACTGTGACACATAGCACCTATAGAAAGACGATAAACCGGCAAAGCTCTGCACCTCAGTCATCATTGTCGGTTCTGGCCATGTTGCAATTGCTGAGACTTTCTCCGGATCCACCGAAAGGCCACGTAAAGACACAATGTAGCGAAGAAAATGAACTTGGGCCGAACCAAAAGCACATTTCTTCAAAGTGACATAAAATTTGTCATGGCGTAAGATCAACAGAACCTCATGAAGGTGGTTAATTAGTTCATCCAATGACGAGCTGGAGATTAAAATATCATCGAAGTAAACGACCACGAATTTCCAATAAAGGGTTGTAACGCTTGGTTCATCGCTAGCATGAACGTACTTGGAGCATTAGACAATCCAAAAGACATTACCAACCATTCAAATAAATCCTCATGCGTCTTGAAAGCAGTTTTCCATTCATCTCCCGGATGAATACAAATTTCATGGTAGCCGCTACGAAAATCAAGCTTAGAGAATATGCTCACAGAGCCTATTGGATTCAGTAAGTCATCGAGATGGGGAATAGGAAAACGATAACTTACCGTTATTTTGTTAATATCACGACTACCCACGTACATCCGCCAAGTGCCATTCTTCTTCGGAACTAACAACGCTAGAACCGCACATGGGCTGAGACTCTCATGCAAAAACCCTTTAGTGGCCAACTCTTCAACTTGTCAGCGTAACTCTTCATGCTCAGTCGGGCTCATACGGTAGTGAGCTCGATAACAACATCCGGGTGAAGGTCGATACGATGCTGTATATCATGCAACGGAGACAAACCGTCAGGTAGCTCAGCGGGAAACACATCAGAGAAGTCATGGAATAGTTGCTCAAACGGCACAAGAATGTCAAGACTCATAGGATCTATCGCGGACGCAGACACAAGGATGTACACTAGACCATCATCCTTCATGGCAGACTCAAACTCTCGACGCTAGAGGAGCAAAACGGAACTAACTGGAGCTGGATTACTTAGCGAAGAGCGACTGCTGGGCTCGTCTTGTTCACCCGACGAGGCTGGTTTCAAGATAAAATTCTTGTCTCCAAATTGAAAACTATAAGTGTTTTCATAACCATCATGCATGACTCGCCTGTCAGATTCCCAAGGATGACCTATGAGTAGATGGCAAGCATCCATCGAAACGATATCGCAGTAAGTTTTGTCGTGGTAAGACTTACCCATAGAAAAAGAGAGCAAAGCTCGTTTAGTTACAACAACATCATTCCCTTGTTGTAGCCAAGCCAATTTATAGGGAGATGGATGCGGTTCTGCAGGAATGTCAAGTTTCGAGACGGCTTCTTCCGTAATAACATTCTCACAACTTCCTGAATCGATAATGAAAGAACAAACTCTCCCATTAATAGTGCACCGAGACTGAAACAACACATTATGTTGTGGGTTTACCGCAGAAACTCGAGGGGATAAACAAGCTCTTCGAATGACCAGCAAAGGACTCGAATCAAGATACACCTCTTCCTCAACGTCGTCTTGCCTTCCATATATTGTTCATCATCGTCAACTTCTTCTAGGAGTAAGCCGCGATGAGGACGCGTAAGACACGCCGATTGACGGTGGCCAGGTTCGCCACAGGCGAAGCAACGCAAACCACCACACCGAGGTTGTCTCGTCGGGTCAACTGGAATAATTTTCGTCTCTGTTTTTGGTGCAGGATATGTTTTCGCAGGATTTTCCTCCTAAAAGTTTGACAGCGAAGCTTGCAACTGTCTAAACCATGACCAAGAAGTAAAAGAAGTCTTAGATTTTGCCTCCATGGTTAGTGCATGTTGATGAGCTTCAGAGACGGTTAAAGGGCAAAAAAGGTTAAGAGTATTGCTAATATTTTGCCTTAAACCTCCAACAAATCGAGATACCAATTGTGGTTCTGTATCATTAATCTCCACGCGGTTCATGAACAAGAAGAACTCCAATGCATAGTCTTCAACAGTTCAACTACCCTGTCGTAAGTTCTAAAACATCAAGTGGTCATAATTGAATGGCAAGAAATTTTTCCGCATCTCTTTCTTAATCTTAGCCCATGTTTTAATTTTTGGTTTGCCCAATCGAGCACGAGTTGACTTTGATTGAGACCACCAAGTTGCGGCACGGTCGCTGAAACATATAACTATGAGAGGAACACAATGGTTCAACGGAATTTTCTTGAATTCGAGTATTTCTTCTATGGTTACAAACCAATCTAACAATTCCTCTGGTATTGGGGAACCACGAAACTTCGGAATATCAAGCTTAAAGCTTGATTCCCATCGATTATGATTTGCTCCCTCCTCTTCATCTTCATGTTCGGCCAAAGGGTTTTCGCATACATGACCAACAGCTGCCATCGTGTTATCTTCATCATCAGAATCATTGGCGGCGACGCGGTGTATAGGGCGATGGCCTAAGCGACCTGCAGCTTGAGTATTCATTGTCTCAATTGCGGTGGTAAGTTGCTGGAGTTGTGCTTGAAGCGTGAGAAGTGTTCACTCGGTAATAGTTTGTCTGTGTGCTGCTCATGTTTGAGGACGCGACATGGTGAAGAGTGTAAAAAATTTTGGTGAAAAACGATGGATGATAAGGATATGAGGATCGAGAATTGTTGTTTTCCTGGCTCTGATGCCAATATGGCGCAGCGTGAGTTTTGAATTGCGTAGCTTGATCAAAGAGAGAGTATTCTCCTTGAGACCTACTTCACTCAATCGATGAAATTTGTTAAACTCGATTGAGACCGAACCTTGTAGAAGATGAATTCAATCGAGTCTTGTACAAGAGTTTAGAGAAAATCTTTCTCTGTATTAATTCAAAATCCAAGCTGATTGTTTATAGAACATATTGACTATTTATATAGAGTTTCTAAAAGAAAATCCTAATTCTAATAGACTTGTAGAATCTCATCATTATCCTAATAATGAATAAAACCAAATCCATCCTTATCTAATTAACAAATAAAGCTTTAAAACCTAATTAAAAGAAACAACTTATCGAACAAGTAACTCAAACCCTTATTTTGAATTTGATGTTGCCGCCGAATCTGTTGATACCGCTGCATTAGATAATCATTTGTAAACATTAAATGATTATCGGAGGGCTTTGATTTCTTATTTTGATCCATTTGATATCTCCATTCCTTTCTGCACGTCTCAACATGTGACTTAAGACCTCAAAACAAAGAATAAACAAATGCGGAAAAAAGAATCTCCTTGTCGAATTCCATGTCCAAGACATATGTTACCTTTTAGATTTCCATGATGTTAACCGAAAACGAAACCGTACGAATACAAATCATAACTCATTCGATCTGGCGATTAAGAAAACCCATTCTATGCACAGTTTCTCTGATAAAGTCCCACTTTATTATGTCATAAACTTTAGATATATCAGTTTTGATAGCTAGAAAAGATTTTAAACATTTGCCTTTTACCTTTAAAGCATGCATTATCTCATGCGCTATCATCACACTGTCCGTAATCATCTTTTGTGGAATGAAAGCAGCTTGTTCTTCAGATACAAGACTCGACATGTGAGGTTTCAATCTTGCTACTAAAATTTTTGAAATGATTTTGTAGCTTACATTACACAATGTGATTCGTATGAACTCTGAATATTTTTATTAAATCTGCACATTAGCATAAATCCAAAAACCTAGTTTGTAATAAATTAGATATTACTCGTTGTCATTCTGCAGAATGACATCCTTTTAACGAAAAAAATGTCCAAAATTCTAGGGTTGAAATGCAAGCATGAAAATAAACCAATGTAACTTTTAAAGTATCAACGTTTTTAAGCATTATTTCTGGCGTAATATGCTGAACAATTCTTTATTAATATTGACTATTGAATTTTGGATGAGAGAACAAAAAGCTTGAAAAAACACTTGTTTAAAAAAAAGAATTGAAAGACACTTGATTACTTTCAGTTAGAAACAGGAAGTAATTGTCAAGAGCCATGCGAGTCTCGGCCATTTCAACAAGCCTCGAGTGCTTGCTTAAACATTGCACCAGACGTAGAGCTTGTTGATTATTATAATATTACCACAGCTTGCATCTTTTGGCATACTTACGAGACTTCATTATTAGTGTCAAAGGCAAAACCTGAACTCGTAAAATCCTTTTAATAAGGAAATCACGTGAAGAAACCATTTAGTGATTTCAAAGTGTCGTAAAACTTTATTAACCTTAATACATATGATCTGTTTTTGCGTAGCATCAAGAGAATCCAGATAGAGAGCTAGAGAGAGAGAGAAGGTTCCCATTGATCATGTGCGTCTTTTACACCCCCAATCTCTCTAACTTATTATAAATAGACAAGTGCTCCTATTCGAATGCCACCAAATATTGAAACAAAGACAAGAGAAAAGAAAGATGATGCCATCTCTACTCTCTATTGTTTTCACTTTTATTGCTCTTATTCTCATCCCTGCTTTCTTCATAGCTCAGCGACTAAGTGTTCGGCTCTCCTCAACAAATATCATCAGACTCATCAAAATCACAGTTTCTGGATACGATAATGAGGAAGAGAGGAACGAGAAACGGTAGTGTAGTTTTGCTAATCATAGTTTTTACTTGTTAAGCTATTTTTTTATGGCATTTGTCGTTATGGGTCTCATATATAACCACACCACACCTTCTTATCAAAAAAATATATATATATAACCACACCAAGATTTCATATAATTTGAAATTAATTTAACCAGTTCTCATTGACCGATAGCTTGTACGTATTAAAATTAAGAACTCATACAAAATTACAAAGTGTACAATTAATGGTCTTTAATTGATATCTTATTAGCATATAAGGTCTAGTTTAGTATGGCAGATATATATTATTTAACTTTTTAGGTAATCGGATGTCATTTTCACTTGGGTTTCTAACTTTCTACTAGCTAGGGCTCTAAATGGTTACGTGGTACGAAAGGAAGTCAAAAAAAAAAGCATACAAACATTACATTTTTGCACTACCTTATTCAGTATGTATCATGTGACCTTCCTATGTCCCAATTCCTCAAAAACATTTTTCTTACTAATTTGTAGTGTTGATGTGGAAGAAAAAGTGAAAAAAGGGAAAATGCCAAAGCATGTGGCGGTTATATTGGATGGAAACAGACGTTGGGCGGAGAAACGAGGACTCGGGACATCGGAAGGTCACGAAGCCGGAGCGAGAAGACTCATGGAGAATGCTAAGGACTGCTTCGCAATGGGAGTAAACACTGTCTCACTCTTTGCTTTCTCCACTGAAAATTGGGCAAGACCTGAGGTGATATATCAAATTAAATAAATATCATTATTTTTCCAAACATTTTCAACAATTTTTTCCTATCTTTATATTAATATGATTCGGTTTATCTTTGTTTTTGATTAGGATGAAGTTAACTATTTGATGGCCCTGTTTGAGAAATACTTCAAGTCTGAGATGCCTTACTTCTTAAGGTACCCAACATGTTGTTTGACCTTTTCTGAAGCATTCATTTAAGTTATGTTTCATTCGTTTTTCCAGAGATGAAGTCAAGATCTCGGTTATTGGGAGCCGGGAGAAAATTCCCCAGTCGCTTCTACATCTGATACGAGAGGCAGAGGAATCTACGAAGAATTACAAAGGGAAGCAACTCATTGTAGCCATAGACTATAGTGGAAAATTTGATATCTTACAAGCGTGCAAAAGTCTTGCCGAAAAGGCGAAAAATGGGCAGATCCAAATTGAGGACATTGACGAGAAGGCGATGGACGAAGAGTTGATGACAAAGTGTAGTGAGTTCCCAAACCCTGACCTGTTGATTAGGACAAGTGGAGAACAAAGGATCAGTAACTTCTTCCTATGGCAATCAGCTTATACTGAGCTCTATTTCTCTAATGTTTTATGGCCCGACTTCGGTGAGGCTCAGTATATCGAAGCTATAGATTGGTATCAACAAAGGCAGAGGCGATTCGGTCGACGATTTTAAACATTGAATTTCGCAAGTCTCACAAATAAATTGCTTAAGTAATGCAATATAGTGGTTTAATTGTTACAAAACCTTTATCTATGCGTTTGTTTTTATGTTTCTTAATTTGAAGCCACTTTTTTCATTTAACATCATTAAAAAGTTTCCATTTATGTGTTTGTCATTTTAAATGATATTTAGTAATTGACGTCTTCCTTTTTGGGGGAAAAAACAATTGTCTTCTTATTTTACAAAAAAAACAAAACATTGTTGTTTTGTTGAAACAATATTTGCAAATAACAGGACTAATGGGTCATGATGTATGGTCAACCACAGAGGATTTTGGGAAAGTAACTAGCCAATGAAAAAACTCTAAAATTTTGTATTTAATAATGATATTAATTATGATTTAAATTAGTTAAGATATTTAATGATTTTATACATATAATCTAAACAAATCTAAACAATAAATGAATATTTTATTTTTGGTAATTTTAAATAAATGAGATTCGCATAAGATATTTAAATTGGTGTAATGTTTGTCCCACATCGGTTGTAAAGATTTTGAAGAGGAAAAATTTAAAGTATAAAATAGGCTCAACACGTTCACTCACAAATCATCTTTTCCCACAATTCGTATTTATTTGGTTTTAAGAAATCGAATTCGAATCCAAATAGTAACTATTATTTTTTGTTCAAAAATATTTTCAACTGAGTTAAACTTAGTAACTATTGAAATATTTAGTTTTTGATTTTTCAGATTAAAAATGAACCAAAATTAAATCGAATGATTTAGTGTTTCGATTCATTTAAATTCTGCAAAAGTATTCAAACATAAAAAAATTAGAAATATTTCGGTTTGAAAGATTTTGATTATGTCAAAAAA
>OVAN01008279.1:0-18406 GCA_900406275.1 Anastatica hierochuntica | reverse complement strand
ACCTAGATCTAACCTAATCTACCTAACCCATGAATCACAAAGATGACTACTTACTAATCATGGACCTAATCAATGAATGAACATTAAATAAATCCATAATCATGATAAGTAAACAAGAAAAAATAAGAAAGATTAAAACTTTAATTGAAACACAAAGATTCACAAAGGTTTTGTTGGATCCAAAACAAAGCAAAGAGGAAGAAAAACTTTGGTTTTTGACAAGTTTAGAAGAGTATATATAAAAATAGGAGTCGAGTCGGGTTGACCCAGGACAAACCGGGTCAAAACCCATGGTTTTACGTAGTAATAGAAGCTGCTGGCGGTACGGGAAGAAGGTGCAGACCGCCAGCTAGAAGATGCTTGTCCGCCAGCTTTGTTTTGTGGCTGGCTGTCGGTCTGGGTTGGTGGTGCAGACCGCCAGCCAGAATGCCTTTGCCCGCCAACTTTCTTCTTCTTGCGTTTTCAATTGCCATTAGAATGGCGTATTATTTGCATATACTCCTCTTCTCCACTTGTACTTGGCTCTTAATTCTCTTTGTTTCTTCACCATTTAAGCATCAAGAATCTATCATCTCAAGCTCTCAAGTTGCTCATCCAAAGGTTGTACCTACAAATGCAAAAGAATGCAATGCAAAGATGAAAATCCTAAACTAGACACAACATATAAACAACATGAATTCTAACACTTAAATACACTATATACAATCTAAATGCAACTAAAACGATGATGAAATGAGTTTTAAAATGCATGAAAATAGATTCACATCAATACCGAAAGAGTTTTTTTTTATTTTGATAAATTCCTTAATTTTTAATAGGGTTAGTATAGTTTTTTACAAAATGTAAACTATTTTATAATTGGGAAAATAATAGATAGCCAATTATAGATCGCCACATAAGCAAAAACATTTTTTTAGAATTAAAAATTAGAAACCAGCAAGCTCTATAATTAGTTTCAACTTCCTTTTGTCCTTCGTCGAAGTACCTAAGAGCCATGACATAAGAGTTTCCCATTTTACAAACATGCCCTGGGGATATTCTAATCTTCGCAACACATTCTGCCAAACCTTTTGAGTATAGGTACAATGCAAGAATAAATGTTCTCTAGTCTCCATGCCCATGGAGCATAGAAGACAAACATCTTCATTGATCACTCCCCATTCTTTTAGTCTACTCTTAACAGGACGCCTATCTTGATTTGTGACCCAAAAGTGAAAAGATTGTTTTGGAATACAACCTTTAAACCAGACCTGCTTTGCCCAAGATTTGACCTCCTCTCCATGACCGACGAAGACAGTCCTAAGTTTCTTTTGAGTTGAACTCTACAAGAGTCATGCCATTAAGATTCCACACATATGTATCTACTCCCTTCCTTGCTTCAGGTAGAGGTGTTTGCAGCAAGATATCTCTCAACATCTTAAGTCCCTTGTTTCTAGTTGATTCTCATGGAGTTTTCCATTCTCCATGATCAGTTGCATCATCAACTACACTGGAGCTATTTATTCCAAGAAGTCTTGGACCAGAGTTCCCAACAACATCTATGAGAGGTCATGCTTGCAGCCAATGGTCAATCCAGAAGCTACTCTGTCTTCCATCCCCTATCTCACTTCTTAGAAATCTTTTTGCAAGAGGCCTGGTGGATAACAGGGTCTTCCAAATCCAAGAAGCCTGATGGTCTTCTCCCAAAAGAGCTGCCTCTTAAGCGATATATTCTTGTCTACTCATGTTCTTCATGTCATCCATCTCTTTCCGATAATTTTCCACCTTCAAAAATCATTAACATATTAATTATACGTTTAGGCCAATCTCTATCCCTCCTTGAGCTTAACCTGAATCAAGGCAAAATTTATTAAGAACATGAGAAACCAACCATGAAACTGAAACTTATATGGTAGTCATATAATTGACCAAAAGTTTATATAATACTTCCACAATTTTTCCATGTTTTCAACATACGTCTTCACTTACATCATTACCAACCACTCTGATACCTTTTCAATTGGAAAACTTTTCACGTCCTTTATTTCCAATAAATGGCATAAAAGCCAAAGAAGAAGAAGCCATGGTGAAACATCAACTGACCTTCTTCACATTGATTGTCTTCATCATTGTTCGATATTCTCCATTTCCAAGCCCAACGTCAAATGCATAACAAAGAAAAAATGATAGTTGAAAACATAGCCAAAACTTTACAAAGGAGCATCTTCATGAACCAATAGAATTTCGAAGATCAACGACAACCAAACCCTACAAGACAATTTTTCTTAGGCACGACTAATCTTCGTAATAAAAGAAGCTTTTGTAAGCCTTCATAACAAATTTTTGTAAGAGACAAATGCTTGCGTAAGCCTTCATAACTAACCTTCGAGACCACATTTCAGAGACACATACCAAATACTGCGCATGAGAGAAGAAGACGATCCGACCTAAAAATTACAATATTAGTTAATTTGTATCAAATGTAGCTGACAGAGAACCATAAGAAAGAGATTGTCATAACCAGATCCTATTTCATCAAAATGATATAAAAGATAAAAGGGTGTAACATTATGCAACACTTACAGAACGGAGATCAAAGCCAGGTAAATTGCTAAATATTGAAGCTTTCCGAAGTTTCTCTAGCTTGGCTTCCCAATGTCACGGAGTAAGGCATTCCCTTCCTTCAACACTCCACCATGGGGCTGGTGAACAACATAAAAAATGATTAAAACAAGTTCGAAACTCCAAACAGGAAAAGGAGGATCGAAATATTTTATGCAAATATTTCTATGAATTACAGACAAAGACGACAATAAATGGTATCGGTGTTTAGCTAGGGTATCAACAATTAGGGCTTCGGTTGTTTAGTTTATCCTTGGCCGTCTTTTGTTCTTCTAAAAATTATCTAGGAGTATCAAAAACATATATATTTTAAAATCAAAAATAGAAATTTAACTTAGGGGTAATTTGGTCAACAACAGAGGAGAGACTATTTTTTAGAGTAAAAACAGTCGAGAACCAATAATGAAACGACACACAAGCTAAAAGCCATTAAACGATTATTTTATAAAAAATGACGAGCTCCAGAATTTTGCCACGTCACCAACAAATTATGTGAGTTCGACACGTCACCAAGTGACTTCTCATATATATATATATAATATATAGATATTTTTGACGATTTTAATTTTGAGAAATTTAGGTAAAATTTGAGTTTCATTTGTTAGATATTAATAGAATATCTAACCAATCTATTAATAATAATTTTAGTGTATATTTTTAGTAACTAAATTTGGTTTGTGTAATATTAGTTGTGTTTGATTAAGCTTTAAAACTATTTCTACATTTATATATGTATTCAATCACAAATAAATATTAATTAATCAACATATATTTTTCCCATCCTTTTGAAATCCATTTTGTATTTTTCTTTATCTCAATAAAAGTTTGTGATCGTTGTTGTGAGATAGAAGGAAAAAACAAGAAAGAAATTAAAAAAATTCATAGAAAACAAAATTTTCAATGTTCAAAACTTATATTAATAAATTTGAAAAACTAGGAGAAATAAATAAATCTCTAAAAGTTTGATTGGAGAACTTTTATGTTCCACGTAAATGTGCCACGTATGCAAAATTTTAACTTACCAGATTGTGACATGTGTCATTTAATCGATTAGATTATGAAATGTGTTAACTATTGAAGTGTACAATTTTGTAAAATTTTTTTTCATTTTATAATTTTTAAATATTAAATATGTTAATTCCATTGTAACTGATCAAACTATTGCGTGTATCAATTATAAAAAGCTGAAAAGTTTTATTAATTAAAATTTCTATTGTAATAAATGTAAATACTAAATGTGAATAATTTCTTTATTAAACAAAATATTACAAAAGAAACAACAAAAATTTAGTCATAAGAGTACATTATTCACGCTAAAATTAATAAATAAACTAAAATCCCCAACCAATTTTTCTAAACACTATTACTTTAAAATAAAGTTTAATATATAAACTAATTATGGATGAATAAAATTTTATATAATAAATTTATTTATGTATAATACACACAATTTCAAAAATTAATAGCGGATTTTAAATTAGATTTTTTTAACATGGATAATAATATGTTTTAAATTATGATTTAAAATTCCAAATTGATAATAATATGTTTTATATATACATTTACCCGCGTATCAAGAGCTTTATCTAGTTTCTTATAATGTTTAAAGTTATAAAATCATCGATTAATATGACGAGACATGAAATGTATTAATAACTTACAGGGATACAAAAAATGTTTACAAACTTTTTTTGTATCTAAAAACAATATAAAATCTACCAATTTATGCTTAGGTAGCTTAAGTGCTCTTTGATCTCAACAAGTAATATTTATAAGAAATGAAGTGAGAATTGTTGCCCTAACAGTGCATCAGAGCCTCACAGACTATTTGCCAATGTCTCATTCACCTTCTACATTTGGCTGATGGTATGTTAGGATGACTGATTTTTCTTCATCTCCTACTATTTTTATTGTCGTCAAATTGATATATTATACACATGTACTTCATCCTTACAAAATCACCATATGTTTATTTTGAGGGCTTCTTCTCTTCTTTGCTTTCATTTTCTCCAAGCTATATTCCATCTCCAAGTTCCTTTGCTCATTTATTATTCTTAGAATCATTTTGAACTCGAAAACCCTATAAACTGAACATGTATGTAATGCATAGATCCTATATCTAGACTCAAACTTCTCAAACTAAAGAAATGAACACTAAATGAATCATTTACATGCTAAATACAATAAAATCACAATGAAAACCCTATAAACCCTATAGGGTATATCTGTGGTAGTGACATTGCAGTAGTAGTCTTCCAAAAGGAGTTGGTTTCTTGGAGATTCTACGCTTTCCTTCATGCTGACCTTGTAAAGAAATGTCTGCTGTGTTCTCAACTTCTTTTGAAACATGAACAATGTGTACAGGTTGAGAACTTCCTGTAGGAATATCTGGAACAGAGAAGATATTAGTTAGCTCAACATTTTCTTCAGTAGCATAAGGAAACATCTTCTCATGAAACACAACATTGCGAGAGATTATTATCTTATTAGTCTTTAGATCCATCAACTTGTATCCTTTAAAACCAATAGGATACCCCAAAAAGACACAAGCCTTCGATCTTGGTTGGAATTTATGTCTTTGCTTACTTAAAATAGAGTTATAACATAAGCATGCAAACACTTTAATAGAGGCATAATTTGGTCTTTTAGAATACAGGAGCTCAAAAGGAGATCTATCCTAAAGAAGAGGTGATGGTAATCTGTTAATTAAGAAAACCGCAATTAAGATACTTTCACCCCAAAACTCTAGAGGAAGATGAGCCTAAAACATAAGTGATCTTGCCACATTTAGGATATGTTGATGCTTCTTTTCAGCAACTGAATTTTGTTCTGGTGTTTTAGGACAAGAGTGATATGACACAATACCCTTTTCTTTGAACAGATTAGAAAACTTGAGTTCTTGTGCATTATCAGATCTAACTCCTTTAACAGAGAAACCAAATTGTGTTTCAATCATTTTTAAATGAGAAGGAAAGACAGTGAGTACCTCATCCTTGGATTTCATTAGATAAACCCATGTTGCTCTTGTGAGAAAATATCTATACCCTTCCACAGTAGACACTGAAAATGGTCCCCAAACATTAATGTGAAGCAAGTCAAAAACAGTTTCACACATATGATTCTTGAAATCAAAAGGAAAATGCTTATGTTTTGCAAGAGGGCAAATAACACAGTGAAAGGACCTTTTTTCTTTGTTTAATTCCAAGTGCATATGTAAGAGTATCAATCTTATACATTGATGGATGACCAAGCCTATTGTGCTCCAATTTAGAATCAACTATAGTATTTGAACAGATGATGATGATAGAGAATCCATTGATGTAATGTCCAGGACGTAGATATTTGAGATTTCTTCACCCTGACCAATCATCAATCCCCTGGTATGATCTTGAATCATACATGAACCACTATCAAATACTATTCTGTAATCCAAATCTTTTGTTAGCTGACTAACACTCATTAGATTCAGATGGAAATCTGGGATATACAACACATTCTTGAGAAACAGATGATCATTCAACTTCACACGACATGATCCTACAATCTTTACATTCAGTCCATTAGGTAGAGCCACATATGAATGTAAAGATGCAATAAAAGTTACAAACATACTTCTGTCCCTTGATACATGATTTGTTGCTCCACTATCAATGATTTTTTTTCCGCCCCACTATCAATGATCCAAGATTGAGATGATAAGAAATTCCCAGTAGTTCTCAATATCCCAACAAAACATAATGTAGAGGAAGAGAAAACTATATTAGGTAAATCAGTGATTGTAGCTTTTGAAGTAGAAGCAGACAAATGTGTAGAAGCAGTTGGGATTTCAACATTATCTTTGTTTGTAGCTGAGATTTAAAGTTAGCAATCACTCCCTGAATTTGATCCTTAGACAAACCATTTATCATCCCTGAGACTATGTCGACATTTGAAGTCTCATATGGCTGAGTAAGATTTAGCTAAGCAACCATTGGTTTGTGAACAGATTGTTCTTTGTATGCATTTTATCAGTTTGAGACTTTTGTTTGTGCTTGAATCTTGTAGGATAACCATGAATCTTATAACACTTATCAATAGTGTGGCCATTGTAACCACAATGAGAGCATATAACTCTGTGATTCTGTTTGTGGCTGTTGTAAGCAGAGTAAGCTACATTAATAGATCCAAGATTAGAATCTGAAGTTGAGACTTGAAATGTTGTAGCGTTTTAAACAAGAGTTATATTCCTTTGACTGTGATCTTGGTCCAAAAGATTATATATCTCTGCCAAGTTAGACACATGCTTCTTCATTATAATCTGGCATCTAATGGTGGCATAAGATTCATTTAAACCGACCAAAAACTTCACAACTTTAGCATGTTCTGCCTTAGTATATATTTCTTTACAACATCTGCAACTGCGACATATATCTACACAATGAGCACCATCAAGTTCATCCCATAGAGTCTTAAGAGTAGTGTAGTATGTTGCTAAATCCATGGTTCCTTGTTGCAAAGACCAAATCTGTTAAGATAATTGATACGACCTTGGAAGATTTGTGATATGAAAATGAGTCAACAAATCTTTCCAAATCTCTGGCGCATCATTAAAACGAAGTATACTCTTGTAGATCTACTTCGAAACAGTGTTAAGAATCCATGATTTTGCCATACTATTACACCTTGACCATATTCTGAACCTAACATCTGATTCGCTTAGCCTAACAATAGAACCATCAATAAAAGCTAATTTTTTCTTAGCATCTAAGGCTTTTGTCATTGATACGCGCCAAGTATCATAGTTAGATCCATCTAGTACCTCAGAGATTATCACAAGTCCAGGATTATCACTATTCGTAAGGAAAAACGGTGAATTAACACTGTCTGGCAGTTCATGAGATCCAACTGATGCAAAACATGTATCATCTTCATGAATTGAAGATTTCTCTGCCGATGAAGTTCCTTTGCCACTGTGTCTCTTCAATTTTCAAACCTACAACATTGTTTTAGCTCAAGAAAAGCTTGAATCATGGCGGAATAATCGCGATTTTGGATAAAGCTATCGGCGGAATGACCGATTTCATCTTAAAGAAATGATTAATCGGATTCGATTCCAAAAAATCTAGGTCAAAGAAGCGGAAGATGAAGAAGAAGGATCGATTTGAGCTTTTGTGAGCTCAAGCTCTGATACCATGTTAGTTGAGAATAGTTTGTTAGAGAAGATGACAGAGACATGAAACAAACTTTCTCATTGGTTATTCACAAGTTACATTTCTTCTTATATAGAGAAGACATTGGTTTAAGTAAGCCGAAAACCAAATACATCAAATCTCTAAACCAACATTTGAATCGGTCCACACACTAATATGGACTAGCAGTCACATTTAGAACCTATCTGATTTTGGACTAAGCTAAGAACAAAATATGCAAGGGTGTTGACACTATTTTCATTTGTTTTTTTATGGTTTTATGGATGCAAATGAACCTATTCTATATGCTAATGTGCAGAAGATAGATCAATGAAAAGATATGCATCAAACAGTAGAAAGTTAAAGTAAATAAGTAGGAGTTAAAAACGACTAGGGGTATATAGCTTCGGTCTAGAACACAACCACTAAGGTAAATCCTCTCCACTTTCGAGGTCCGGATTCTATACTTAATATCAAAAAGACCTAGACTTCCGAATGGTCTCAAAATAATTAACAAGGATAAAAACGATCAAGGCTGATTGTTCACGATTCTAAAGTCGATCTACTTTCGAAGCCTACTTAGAAAGGCTCACCAAATACTAGATTCAGCAGTAATTCAAGATTTTGGAATGGATACCGCTAAATATCTATACTCGTACCAGCTTTCATAAGAGAATAACATTAACGAATGAGTAAAGGTGATAACGTTATTGACAAAACCTGATCGACTAGTAATCCTATTCAAGTTAGCTCATTGAATCCTTGTAATCTACTGTCAAAATAATAGATTAAAAACATGTAAACATGAAATCAATCATGGCAGCAAGCATTCATATCAAGTCAAAGGGAGAATGATAGATAAAATCGAATGACAGATGAAATATGGATGTATTGAGATGAGATGGATCCTTAGGAGGCTACAAGGGGCACGACCCCAAAGGGTGGCACTTATTTGATCTAAAACCTAAACAAATCTCTTCAAAACAAAAGCTAAAAGCAACTACTTAGAGCATATTTATTGGTAGTGTTCTCACAAGTGTTCTCAATAGAACACTTGGATCGGAGTTCCAAAATTTTTTGAGAGCATCTCTTAATAAAAATAATAATATTTATTATTTTATTATTAATTTTTTAGTTGAGAACACTTATAAGAACACTACAAATGTGGACGCTCTTATAATACATTTCCTCATTAGGTCAAAAGTGTGACATCGGACCTTTAAGACCTCTAAATGTTAGCTTCGTTTAAAGAGGTCTTGAGTTGAGTTCTTGGGCATAAAAAGGTTTGGAATGTATCCATTTAACTATGACGAATTTCTGGTTCGAAACCTGAATGGTCTTTCTTTTGTTTTGGCCTCTCTACGCATCCTTCATTTGCGAGATAGTTGGACCAGTCTTCAGTAAATTTAGTGTAACTCTTTTTCCACTGCTCCAAATGACGCAATACCACCTTTATCTGAAAGCTAATTCAATTCTATATCTCATTTCCAAATTTCATCAAAATTCATTGAGGGAAAGGCTTTCATCTTAGATGATAATTCTGATGCTTGGAAACTGTTCAGAAACTGACTTTGCTCCATTTAGCTCCACAAAGATCCAAATATCATTGGTTGACTTGAAAAGAATTGAAATACCAAAAATAGAAGAAATGTACTTCTAATCGTTGAGAATTTCATAAAAACACCAATAAAACTTACTAAAATCTAAAGGAAAAGTGGTAAAATAATGATGTTATCACTTGGTTGAAGGGCTTTTGGTAGTACTCTCCTTGGATGCAACTCACTTCTTCTTGGATCTCACCATCTTTTCCTCCTTCACATTCCATTTCAACAAAAAGATCACTCCTTTTTGTTTGGAGAATGAGCCTATCAAGTTTATCATTAAGCTCTTTGATCTTGAAATCTTTTGATTATGTGCTTCTAACCTTCTATCATAATCATCCCATCACAATGGTCGCTCTGGGTCAAATTCTAAATAAGTTTTTCTCCTTGTTCAGCGGAGAGACTAGCAAATCTTCCCATTGAGGCGGTGTTCAAAGCAAGACGGAACTTCTTATGGATCGCTCTATGGAAACTTTGAAGCAAGTTGCCTTTAGTGATCCCATGATGGGGCAACTCCTTATGAATCCACTAAAGCAGTCCCAAGATTCATATAGTGATTCTAGTTCTCCTTGCTTGAAAGTAGAAATCTCATTCATTATCTTTGCCGTTTTTTTGTGGTGAGAAGAATTTTGCAAAGAACCTTTTATTGCATTCATCCCAAGTTGTGATAGAAGATGTCATAACACTCTTCTCCCATTTTGAGGTTTTTTATCCTAAAGAGAATGGAAACAAAGTCAATTTGATCACATCCTCCATCACTCCATTTATCTTCACCGTTCCACACAACCTCTCAAAGTTGTCCAAAGCTCAAGAGAATTCTCCAAGCGAGCATTTTATACAACATTAATCTAGCTAGACTTAATTTCAAAGTTGTTTTTACGGATTGGTGGAGGCCTTTTCCCATTCTTTCGCCATTAGTGAATGGTTTAACGCCTTCTCCAATCCTTGCTTATTCTCTAGATGGGTGGATTGAGCGGTTAGGTCGGTCCTCATGACCATCGAATGCTCCTTGGTGTGGAGGGTGTGCTTGTGGTTGATTCTCCATAGGTGGAGGATTGTCTTCTTCTATTTCTTGATTCATTCCCAATCTATGATGATGAGGTTGTCTTTCTCTAAATCTTCTTTGTCTTGAGTTTTCGATGTGTGTTGTATCAATGTCAAGAAGTCTTGTATTTGGTTCACTTCTAGACCTTGTTATCATGTACCTTCACAATCAAATAAAATCAACAAAAGAAACTTAGAACTTTGGTGAAATAAGAAAAAAGTAAATCCTAGTCCTTTGAAATCTAGAAATCTCTTTGAAGATCCTAGCTAAAGTCTAAATCCACGGCAACAACGCCAAAACTTGACGCGGACAACTATCGAAGCTACCGCCCATGTAGCAAGCTCAAATTTATAAACCTAAGCTAAACCCAATGATTTCCGCAAGAGAGCGGTGTCGAGTTGTAGTATTTTAGGTATCGTCCAAGGAAGTTAAGAACTTAACTAGCAAGAACCTAAACAAAGAGAATGAACTAGAACTCCTAGTCTAGAGAAATCGATTTAAGTGGGGTGTTACAATTCTCAACTAAATCTATGCATAAATAAAGGCAAACATAATGAAATTGCATAAATAAAGACAATATGAAAGCAAGCAATAAGTAAAGTGTAGGAAAGTAATAAGGTTTAGAGTAATCAACGAAAAAGATCGGATCTTGAGACAAAAAAATTGGTTCAGAGTCGATCTAGAACTATTATGGACTTCATAAAGGTTTTATTAGAGGATTAAAGCTATTCCTAGGCCAAGGACCCTCCTTAATCGATCTACCCACTCTCATGGCGAAGATCTATTCATCCATACACATTACAAGGTTCAACTCTTTCTTTTTGCCTATCTAAACATGTATGTGATTGTAATCTACAAGTACTTCTAACCATTTAGTACTTAGGTAACATCCACTCTCTTGGGCTCAAGTGAAAAACATAGACTTTGTTCTCTCAAGCATTTCATCGAACACTTTCTAGGCAGCAAGTAATGGGCTTTTAAAGAACTAAAAAAAATCTAGTAAGAATCTATGATACGCCTTAGATTCAGCCTCGTCCTTTGGAACTCTTGAGGGTGATTCGATGGAGATGGAATAGATTGAGATGGACTTTTCCAGGGGCTGCGGAATTCCCCAAGAGAAGTTTTCTTCAACAACTCACGGCTGCCCACTATTGGTTTTGAAGCTTTGCGTCAATGGAAATCGCTCTCCTAGCAAATTGTTTGATGTTCAAAGTTGAACAAAGGAATCACCAAGTTATTTGACAGGTTTTTTTCTAAAAAGATGATTGAGTTTTATTCATGTTGTTTGCCTTATTTTATAGCAAACAAGTCCAGAAAAATATTAAATAAGTTCAGAATTCTAAGCACACTTAACAAAATTCTAAGCAACCTTTGACTANCTTCAGATGGAGAGAACTTGGTAAAACTTAGCTGACCTGCTTCAGTCCAACTTCAGAACAAAATACTTGAGAATACTTAGTCGTACCTTCTTCAGCTGTATTTCACAATACTTCACATTTACCAGAATGGAGAATCAGATAAAACTTGGCATAACTTGATCTCTCCATCTTCGATGAAGGTAAACTTAACTACTTATAACATTAACAATTGTTGAGCATGTCTTGGCTGGATCAAACTCATCTCCTCTTGTCTTCTTATGCTCCACGAAATTGATAAGATTCTGAATTGAGTCTTTAAGCAACTTAGTCTTTGATCTCGTCATTGGACCAACCGAGAAGTAAAATGAATTATCTTGGTCATTTTTGATCTGATCTGAGCTAAGCTCCAATTCCTTGAACTCCAACTGATCCAAGTTATGCTCCAGCCCCTCTTTCTCCATGCTATGATCCATTTGCTCCTTGTTAAGCTCCCATCGATTTTGATCAGATTCTAGCTCACCTTGAGGCTCCATTGTGGCTGCATCATCCTCTCCTCCTTTTAAAGGATTTGTCCTCAAATCTAGATCATATACAACATAAGGAATCAAGTCAGAAATGTTGAAGGTTGAACTGATCGCATACTTACTTGAAAGTTCAATTTTGTAGGCATTGTTGCTAATTCTCTCCAAGACTTTGAATGGGCCATCCGTCCTTGGAATGAGTTTAGATTTTCTTTCATTTGGAAACCTCTCTTTCCTTAGATGAATCCACACCAAGTCTCTTGGTTCTAACACGAGCTATTTTTCGGCAAATTTCAGAAAATATGATGAGTATGTTTAAGAACACTTGTTAAGGATGGAGTCTTCTACTGAAGGTAGATTGACGGTTGAAAGTCTTACCCTCCTGGAGAAAAATAAAATACATACTAAGGTTTAAAATTTTGTAATTTTGTTCTTATACCTAACCAATTAATATTAAAATCATTCGTCAATACTTTATGAAATACATCTTCTATTATAAACTCCACTTTATAATATATAAACTGTTTGTTTGTTGTTCTTAGTTTCTTGAGTTTTTACTTTCTTTAATAAATTTGTGTTCTTTTGATGATAGTTGGAGCGTCAAAGCAAGATCGTGTCTTTGGACTTGGATCACTTCATATTGCTAATTTGAAGTCTTAAGAGACTTCATCAGCTTTTCCACAAACAGACCAAGAAGTGAGAACGTTGACTCTTCAACTGGAAGATCTTGAAACCGAATTGAAAAAGAGTCGTGATGAAAACTTGCTCTTCAAAAATGAATTGAAGCGATGGAAGACTTTTGCTTCGGCACTGACTCGCGTAAGTAGTTTGCTTTCACATGCTGTTTATTTGGGTGTTTGTTTTTTTTTTCTAATATTCTATTTAATATTTAGTTTATCTTTTATTTCCTTTTATTTTTTAGACTTTGTTTAGACTTATTGCATAACAAGTTTTTTTATTTTATTTTAAATGTTGCTTTTCATTATTTTATTTTATTTCATACTCTTTGATATTTTATTTACATTTTAATTGTTCCAAATATTAAATATTCCATATTTGCTGTGACATTTAAGATAAATTTGTGGCAGTAAATTTGTTTCAATGAGTGAAAAATTTGTGATGATAATACAATATTTGATTTAGACGAATATGTGACAAATTTTAAGTGATGAATCATGACCATTAAGACAATACAAAAAAGTTACACATTAAGACGGATTACCGATGCTTTTACAGTATTAAATTCTGACGATTTGAGATGTCGTGGTAGTAAGTGACATGGTTGAGACGTTATCAATTTCCTACGTTACAACGGTTTAGTGATATTATTTTAGTTGGTAACTTTGACAAAATTGTTACGTATTTTACCGTCACTTCTAGTGACATTTATGTTACGTAATTTATCGTTACTTATGATGACATTTTTGTTACGTATTTTTATTGTTGCTTATCTTAACAAAATAACTACACTATACTATCGTCACAATGTTGTTATGTTTTTGTGCCGAAAAATAATTGTGACGATCATATGATGACTGTTTAAAAAATGTTACAAGTACGTCACAATCTTTTTATTGTGATGAAACATCTCCTCTTATGACAACAAAATACTTATGCTAACTAAGCTTATTTTTAGTAGATTTTAGATGTTTTTATGATCAAAAAAGTTTGTAAACTCTTTTATATTTGATCTATTTAGGTTATTCATGCATTTCAAGTTTTTTTAATTTTTGTTCTTCATCTAAAATTCTTTTTTTTTCAAAATTTCTTCCTTTCTTCTAAAGATTGGATTTTTATTTCTTCTACGCAAGTTCCTTTACATTTAATCATCTTTTCTCATCTTTTCTCATCTCACCTTCTTCTTACTTCAAGCATGGATTTTCAAGAAGCAAGTTACACTTCTTGGTTTTCCAAGGGCCTTAGTGAGTAGAACACAATGGATCTTCAATTGGTTGATTAGGGAGTGATTAGATGGTTAGCTAATGGTTTCCAGGGATAGATATAACTTAGATTTCTATGGTTTAGGTGTTCTTATATGCTAGATCTCGGATAAAAACTAGATCTTTATATGTATGCATTTCACGCCGAGAGGTGTTTGATGAAATGCTTAGGAGAGCCTAAAACATGCTAAATTTAGTTTAGCCCACGAGAGTTGATTGTTAGGGAGTTTAGTGACTGAGTGGAATGATTCTTAATTATTGCTAGGTAATTGATTGCAAAAATCAAGAGTTGAACGGAATATGTTAGTTTGGAAATGTGATTTTTTTCCATGAGAATGGTACTAGTTTGAGCACCGATTTCATGGTTGAGAGATTTTTTCTTTTGATTGCCTTCTTTATTGTTAGTTTAGCCACTTGATTTTTTCTTCTCAAACACCAAACCCGAGATTCGTTTCTCCATCATCTTAAGTCTCGTCTAGTTTGTTAAGGTTGTCTTTGCATCTAGATTAGTAATTAGTAGTAACCACTTCTCTTCCTAGTTGCTTAGCTTAGGATATATTGTGCATTCTCATTGCTTGAATCTCTAGTCCTCGTATGGTTCGACCCTTAAGTACTACAATCGATATAGCCATGCACTTGCGGTTTAATGAAGATATTTAGTTGATTAAGGTTTATCAATTTAAAACTTAACGTTTATTTAACCACTAGCAAATAGAAGCTCACAATACACACTTTCACTATGTACGTAAACAGGTTGCGCTCAAATCGCTTGTGGTGAAATATATACATGGATATCAACAAATAGCATATATCTTCACCAAGTTCCTAGGCTACAAATCTTTCAACTCCTTGAGGAATAAACTTGGTGTTTCGGTTCCCTCCACACAAAGTTTGAGAGGGGCTGTTAGTGGCACCAGTCAAAGTGCCATTGTTTTGAGAAATAATCAATGTGGACCTCGACAAGAATATAGGCCAAAGATGAAAAATGAGAAGGTCCACTCCAGCAAAAACTCCCAACGACTACCTAAAAAAAACAGAGAATACATTAACAAATAAATATCAAGTCGACATCAAAGACAATCATGAGAAAGCAATGAGCAGCAAGGACAATCAAATTAAAGTTTCCAATAGATTCTCTTGTCTTGGATCTGATGATGAGAGCATTTGATGATGACCTTTGTCAGAAGATTAAGCAACATAGATTCAGGTAAGCTTGTATAAATTAAGGCTATTACCCTTGTAAAATGTAACAGAGAAATGAACCAATAAATAGAAACTTCACCTTCTCCATTTCAAGAGATTATCATCTTCTTTCACCTAGTAGACAATGTCGTAACAAACGAAAGATTTGATATTTTTGTCAAAGCTCAAAAATAAAGAGCAAAATTATATCCTTACTTTTTGAAAGGAAAATGAAGATAGAACCCTAAAACATGAAAGAAATATCGACTATATATGATAGAGAAGAAATACGTTATTTTCAAGTGTGAAATTGTGGTCGAGGTATCTTAAACAAGAAATGAAATTTTAATTTTATGTCAGAGGAAAGATAATATGAAAGGGTAAAAGCGATATTTTTCATAAAGAAGTCAATTTCTAGAAACCTAAATCAAATTAGCGCCAAATTACTCATAAATTAATCACTTTTATGAATTTAATCAATATATCACCTTTTTATTTACTAGAGATTATCCCCCCGCTACGTCCGGATTTTATATTATAATATTTTGATTATATTAGTTTTAATTATTTATTGGAACTTTAAATACTATATTTTTAAATTTGATATTGTAACAGATAAAATTGCGTCAAGTATGTAATGAAAAAAATTTAGAAAAGTATGCAATAGAAAATTTTAGAATGTATTAGTTGTGACAACAAATAGGCGATTTCTACTGTTTATTTCTAAATGAATTCACGTTTACATTTTTAAAATAAGCTAGGAAATTTTCTTCCAGACACAATCTCCAATGACGGTGGCACAGTTCAAATTTCAAATACACTCTGCCGCACCTACCAAGATCCTCCGCACCTAACTCCGGCGAGACCTTTTTCCCGCGGCTTTTTCTAAATTTTCTCCGGCCATTACGAACCTCTTGTACTCCTCAACTCAAATCTAAGACTATCTCCTGTCTCATCCCTCTCATCTAAACTTTCTGAACCTAGAAGAAAACCATCTAGGGCAGAAGAACAGAGGCAAAAAAAGAAGAGAAATTCCCTTAGATAGCACACTTTTGTGTTTTTTTGCCACATGTAGCATACAAGCCCAAAATTTCCAACCATAGCATATTTAACACACGGTATACCGAAAATATAGGGTTTAGGGTTTAGGGTTTAGGATTTAGGGTTTAAGGTTTAGTGTTTAGGGTTTAGTGTTTAGGGGTAGGAAAAATGAGAACCCTAAACCATATTTTAAAAATGGTCAGGGGTAAAATGGTCATTCTAACATTTTAAAAATGCTACACGTGGAAAACCCAAAGCCACATGCTAAATGTGTCCAAAAAATGAGAAAGTGTGCTATATTTGAGAATTGCCCAAAAAAGAACGGAGCCACGTTGAGAGCCTCTCTCCTATTCCACTGAACTTTTATAAAAGCTTTGAAGAACCTTTACTTTTGCGAAACTTTCCCACTCCGGTGGAGACCTTTCCCACTCTGTTGGAGACCTTCCTACTCTGGTGGAGACTTTTACTCACTCCGGTGAGGTAACCTAACTCATTTCCCTTGTTTTCTGTTGCAGATTTGCCTTTCAGGATGAGTTCCAGATTCACAGCCTCCAAAAAAGGGAAATCAATAATTGCACCAACCCCATCTCCTCCTCGGATGGGAAGAATCAAGATTACAATGCCTGAAAATCCACAAATGCAGGAAAAGCACTCATTAACACTCATTGACAGGGTAACTTACCCAAAGATTCAGAAACTCTGGTCTTTAATTCCCTTCTTCTTCGACCATTGGAGAACTTCAACACGTCCTCTGGGTGCAGATATGGGACATGGTAAATTCCAGTTTAGGTTTGCAACGGAAGAAGACCTTCAAAAATTTCTCAACAACCGATTGTATCACTTTGAAAAATTTATGATAATCCTTCAGCATTGGGAACCTACGGTTGCAGAATCCTTCACATCTCAAATCCCCTTATAGATCAGGTTGAATAACCTCCCGGTCCACCTCTGGACGGACCCCATTATTAGAAAGTTGGGCAGTGACATTGAGTTTGTAGAAAACGTGGAAATTACATATCTCTATGCCAAGATGAAAGTCCACATCAATGGACTAAATCCCCTTCTCACCAGATCAACTATGGAATTTAACAATGGAGAAGAAGTGATTATCTCCTTCATCTATGAAAAATTGGAAAAACATTGCTCTATTTGTTTAAGACTGGACCACGCGAAAGAAGAGTGTAACCTTCCCCAACCCAACGTAGTGGAGAAAATTGAAGATTTACCAAATGACAGAAGAGAGAGATCTCACACCAAGCCCCAACCTTTCTCACAAAACAGAGAAAGCAAAGGCATTATTCTTTCTCCCTTAGAAAGACCAAGAGGAAGAGAAGAGACTTATCACAAAGACAAGATGCCTGAAAGAGAGGAACACAATGGGCTTGTTCGTTTGGTTGACGTCGGCGTCTGCGTCAATTAGACGCAGGTTGTTGTTCGTTTTGTTGACGCAATAAATTGACGCAGACGCAGCGTTTTGACGCAGACGCATGTTGTTCTGTTCGTTTGGTGATCGCAGGAAATTGACGCAGACGCAGACGCAGGTTGTGGTGTTCGTTTCGCAGTCGCTGCGGCTATTTTTCATTTAATTCATATTTTATTTTTATAAAATTGTATAATTATATTTTAAATTTGTATAATTCACATTCTTCATTATTTAAATACATTTACATCCAAAAAATATTTTATTTAATTGCTACGAAACTTTTAGTCAAATATATAAATATAACAACCTTTTTATCAAAGTTTTAAATAAAAATAATACACCACGTCTTAAATAAAAATAATACTAAATTTTAAATAATACACAAAAGTCTCAAATACAACTAATACACCAACTTTAGATAAAAACAACAAATATAAATAGAAAAAAGCAAGTCATTAACTAAAATATTTAATATGGTAAACGACCTCGACCATATTCATTTGTGATGTTCTTTCGCAAAGCCTCC
>OVAN01008278.1:241-18407 GCA_900406275.1 Anastatica hierochuntica | reverse complement strand
AATTTGCGACTATTTTGTCACTCTTTCTGCAACTATAACGTCACATACATAGCTAGTTACGAAACAGTTGTAAATTTGCGACTATTTTGTCACTCCTTCTGCAACTACGTGATATGGTCTGAAAACAGTTGCACTTTTGCGACTATTTGTTGCTTACTCGTTAAATTGTTGCTAATTTGCGACATTTTTTAGACTCTTCGTTATGGTCGTAATTTAACGACTATTTTACCTCACCGCATTTTTCGTCGAAAAAGTGTCGCTATGTTGACGTAAAATGGTTACTAAATTTGCGACTACTTATATGGTCGCATTCAACAGTCGCAAAAAGACAGTTTTCTTGTAGTGTTACTCGGTCTCCCAGACATTCTCGAACATAATTAAAATTTGACTCTTTGGTCCTCTCAAGCTTTCCGGGATTCCAAGATAATTTTCCATACCCCCTTCCATTGTGATGCCTAACTTGGCCTTGAGCGAGTCTGTAATTTGTTCAGGAACATTCTTCCCAAACAAAACAGATGACTTGTCAAAGTTTATTACTTGTCCAAAAGCACCCCCATAGTCCTGTAAGACCTCCAAAATAGTTTGGCGTTCTGAAGTGTCGGCCTTACAGAAAAAAGGTTGTCGTCAGCAAATAGCAAATGGGAAATCGCTGGGCTCTTCTGGGCGATCTTAATCCCCGCTAAAACATTATTCAATTCCTTCCGTTTTATGTTTGCAATAAGGACCTCCGTACAAATGATAAAAAGATATGGTGATAAAGGATCCACTTGTCGTACCTCTCTCTTAGGTAAAATATCTATCGTCGGTTTACCATTAAAAATCACTCTATATGATACCAAGCGAACGCACCACATTAGCCAAGAGATCCATGTATGTCCAAATCCAAAATTTTGCATAACTGCTTCCAAAAAGAATCATTCAATACGATCATAATCTCTGCTCATATCCGTTTTAATAGCCATAAAGTCGTGACGGCACTTCTGGTTAGTGCGCAAACCGTGGAACATCTCTTGAGCAATTAAAATGTTCTCCGTAATCAGCCGTCCAGACACAAATGCGGACTGTATCTCTGAAATGACAGACGGAAGGAACTTTCTTAGACTCAGGCACAAAACTTTGGATATAATTTTGTAACCCACATTACATAAACGGATCGGCCGTAGCTCCGACATCCTTTGCGGATGATCCTTTTTTGGATTTAAACAGATATTTGTCTCATTCGGTCGTGTATCAAAACTACCCGACTGAAGGAAATCACGAACTAATTTAACCAAATCGTCCTTCAAAATCCCCCAATAACGTTGGAAAAGGAGTGTCGTCATCCCGTCCGGTCCTGGAGCTTTTTCACGGTGCATAGCAAACAAGGTTTTCTTCACTTCCATTTCCGTAACTCCTTTAGTCAGGGCTTGATTCATACTTTCACTAATAATTGGTGTAGCATTCTCGAGAGCCCGGGTCAAATCTCCTGATGTGGAAGATGCAAACAACCATTAAAATAATAAACCGTTATAGTTTCCATTTCTTCCGTGGACTCCTCCCAAGATCCGTGAATTTAAATAATCCGGAGATCCTATTGCGTGTCCGCCTTTGTTTTGTTGATGCATGGAAAAATTTAGTATTTTTATCTCCTTAATTTAACCATAGAATCCTGCTTTTCTGTTTCCAGTAAATTTCTTCATCCTTATAGGCCTCCTGTAGCTTCTTTTTAGTCGCTCCAATGATGTCCAAGGTTACCGAATCATCATTCTGCACTTCTTCCAGTTTAGCTTTCAGATTCTCGATATTTTCTCTGCATGTGGGGACGGTATTATTCCTTCATCAAGAGATCAAGTTCCTACAATTTTGTATCTTATCCACAAAGGCAGGTTCCTCAAAATTATGTGTACGCTGCAACCACTCGCTATACCTCTGCGAAGCCCTCTATACCAATCTATCGCTTATCAAACCTCAATTTGTGGTAGTACTTTTCCTTTTTGTAGTTAAATTTTAACAATATTGGTCGGTGATCAGAGCTGACTCTCGCTAAATATTCAACTTTGGAATGGCCAAAAACATTATGCCAGTCTTCATTGTCTACCGCTCTATCCAACTTACACCGAACATTCCGATTATTTTGTGTACCCCTCCAAGATAACTGATCTCCAGCACAAGGAAATTCCGTCATGCCACAATGACTTAACATCTGATTAAACAGGACAAAATATGTTGCCGGTCTCATTTTCCCCCTTTTTTCACTTAATAGGGTTTTTCATGGTGTAAAATTTTTATTCATATTTCAATATAAGTAATAAATTAAAATATTATATATAAAGTTAAATATTAGTTGAAATAAATGTTCGAGGCATACATGGAAAGTCAAATATTACACGAATTGAATATTACTTGTATGCATTAAAAGATGGAAACTTTTATGCAAATTATATTTTTTACCAATTCTCTATTAGTCTAAATTAATGTGTTTCAAAATTCAAAATTGGAAAAAATATTAAATGGTATTTATATTTAGTCATCTTAAATATATGTGTTACAAGAGAATATGATAATCTATTTTATTATATTCACAAATATCATAACCTAAATTTTAATGACTAAACATGTTCTAATCCTATGTGTCATGTTCACGTTAAATACGTTCAACTTTATATAATATGATACATATAAACTTAAAAGAATTTTCTAAACAAAATGAAAATTATGATAAGATTTGACTATCAATTTTGTAATTTTGGTGTTTGTATTTATATTTTTTATTCAAATTGATAACATTATAAAAATAACTTGTCTATTTTCTCGTGATAATTAATTTTAACGTATCTAAATTGTTTAATGTGCATAATTATTTTTTTTATTGTTGCATTGGTTGAACCGTTTTACACCAAATAATATGTAATATTATAAATTTTCATTTACCCACTTTTATTATCTAGAGGTTTGCTAATAAATACTCGGATATTGAGTCACATGGTTAATAAGGAGAGATCGAAAGATTGCTAAAGGAAATAGACATGTTTACATTAGAAGTTAGTGAAATTTTGATGTTGAAATCTGATGAAGATGATGTTAATATTTGCCTTGCGCACTTGGTTAGGTCATTGGAGGAGGAAAAAGAGAAAGTGATGAAGTTTCTCATGAAGAAAAAAAAAGAAGAAAGTAGAGAGAGAAGCTAGAAGGAAAGCATAGAAAATGACAAAATTTCACAAATTGATAGTAACAAGATTTGAACAAAGATGTAATGAATTATTATTTGAGTCTATTGCTAAGATTTTACTTTTTATATATGGTATTCTTAAGTCATTTTCTAATTGAAAAATAAATTGTTGACTACAATGATTATTCTTAAACAATTATGAAAACTTGTGTTGGGTCTAATGATGTTCGAAAAAAAGATGTGTGATAAAGATTTAATCTTCTGATTTTGAATGTTGTAGTAGAAGTGATACTAATTACGTTGTGCTGCAGTAAAATCTATACTGATTCTTATATAACTATTAATTAAAATAAAATCACTAAAACTTACTTACATAAGTTCATGGTTTAATGAAATCTTATTTATTGTATAGAAGAGATTAGGGATGGAAAAAAATAACTAGAACTGAAAAACTAAACCGTAAAGTAGGTACCGCATCTGAATGATAATCGATATTAATACTTAAATATATCATAAACTTATATTCAAAAATTTGACCAATATAAGTACCGAAGCAAAATCCACGTGAATATTTTTTACACTCTCACGCATACTCAAATAACATTAATTTTGTCCTAAACTTTCCATGCCCACATCGGGTGCGGACAAACCACCTAATAGTAATGAATTATAATGCTTTTAGCAGTGAAAGCTTTGCAGCCACTATAACGGTTTCAACATTAGAAATGGTTTCAATATTGTGGTATTGTTATAATATTTTGATAATTGTGTTAATAAAATTTTTTTTGTAAAAATGTTAATAATTTTTAATATAATTGTAGAAATCCGTTTAACCATTACAATTTTTTTAATTATTTTAAAATAGATTTAGTATTTATTTAATTGTTAATTTTATTGTGAAACATGCTTTTCACTTTTTTTATCACAAAACATGCTTTTCACTCTTTTTCATGAATCAATAGATTATATCCAAATGATTTTTTTGTTTTAATATCCAAATGAATTTCAGACATACAAAGAACGTAACTAAATTAAGATGTAGTTTTCTTATACCAGATCCGAAATCAGAAACAAACAAATCTAGATATTGGATCTAATTGGGATTATAAATTTTTTTTAAAATTAAATATCTATAGTATTTTTTGGTGGCTAGAGATATCTATATTTTTTAATAGAATGATACGTTGTATATGATACACGTCTAGTATTAGATTTTAAACAAAAAACATATATTAATATAATATCACTGTCTTTAATATGACTACATGTAGTATAAAACTAGAGCTCATATTTCATGTTTTAAATACAAAATTAGATCTTTGAATTCATATTTTTTATTCAGGTCAGTTATGTATCTTTCGGGTCTAGGTTTTTTGGGTGGTGGGGAGGAGGTCGTTTTCCGGTTTCGGTCGGTTTGGAGGGTCGGTTTTCAAAATTCAATTGACAACGGGTTGAGAACTGAAACACTGAAAGGTTGGTTTTAACGTACATTATTCAAAAAAATCAAAACCAAACAATACAAAATTCTTTTATTTTAAGTCGGTTCAAACCATCTTTTTAATCTAAAATCCAAAATATTAAATAATATTCGGTTTGATTTCTTAAAACCGTACATATCCAATATATGACAAAAGATTCTTTTTAGGTGAATATATGAGATCTATTTTAACAGTATAAGTTGTTCTTCAAAACGCTCACAATCGATGTGAGATAATACAACACATAATGTTAAAGATATTTAATGTTTTATACATATTATTTATGAAATCTTATTTAATATAGAAATAACATTTTGATTCATTTAAATCTTTTTAAATTTTCTTATTTTGATATATTTGTAAATATTAATTAAAAATTGATTGAGAACTGAAATACTGAACAATTGGGTTTTGGTTCATTTTAATCCTTAAAAAAATCAAACCACAAAACCATGTAACCTCAAAAAAATAAATACTATTCAACTCAATTTTTAAAACTAAAATTATCCGAAAGATAATAAAATATTTTTTTAAGTGAAAATGTGAGGTCTACTATGTAAAGCAAGTACAACTCTCTTCTAAATTCTCACAATCGATGTGGAAAAAATAAAAACATTTAGAATAAAAATATTTAATGTATATGCATATTGCGCTTAAAAATAATGAATTTTAATTTAATTTTAATGAGAATTAGGGATGTCAATTGGGTCATCCCGCGACCAGTTGTCCCGTCCTGCTGCGGTCTTAATTTCATTTGAATCGTTGCGGGCTGTACCGCCGCGGGCCGTACCGCCGCGGGCCGCGATCTCCGGAAGAGCTGACCAATCCCGTCCTGCGCCTGTATAAGCGGTTTGCAGGTCGGTCTGCGGGACATTCCAACCAAAGTTTCTTTTTTCATTTGATTCCTCTAACTTTTGATATTAGTGACTAAGTTATCAAGAATCTTTAAGTGTTCATACAAAAACATACCGACGTTAAGTGTTTGTATCGTAACAGATGTTAAACTTATTGTACACTTTAAGTGTGTCATATGGATAACGTATGAATCTTTAAAAATCATACCAAAGAATAAGCTTATGTTTAAGTATTCTTTTGTTAAGTGTATAAATTTGCAACATCAACTCTGATAGTATAAATTTGCAAAACCATCTCTGACGTTATTTGCAAAACCAACTCTGACAGTATAATTATAAGGTATGATAACGTAAAATACTTTTTGTGTTTAAGTTGTAAGTTTTTTGATAAATTCAAGCATCAAACAAAGAAAAGAATCTAAAGATATCAATATTTCATTCATTACTATCATATCAAGTTTATACCAAAAATCTTTATGAGCAATGTTTTAAATGTAAATCATAAAATAAAACCAAAGAATTAATCAACTAAGTCATATATTAATAATGTCATGTACTTTAACTTCTTACTAATTGTCCTCTTCTTGTTAATTATATATATTAAAGTTAGATAGTTAAAACAAAAATCTTACATGTAAGGATTATAATATTTGATTTAAATTAATGTATATGATGCATACTCCGCAAACCATAAAAAGAAAAATAAAACAGAAGCTTAAGAAGGAGATTTTAACCCGCGGGCAGCCCGCAACTATCCGCGGTTTAACCCGCTAAACCCGCGGATTATACAGGCCTAGCCCAAGTGATCCGCATTTTTATGGACATCTTTTTGTATGTCCAAACCCGCCCCGCAATGGTACTTGTTAGGTTTGGTCCGCGGGTTGCGGTTCAGGTTGACATCTCTAATGAGAATATCTAAAATATTTAAATTTTATGTTTATATGAAATTAAATTTAATAGGACATATGCTGAATTATCTTAAAACTTAATATTTGTCGAGATTTTGAATTTATTTTAGAATTTAATATTAGTTAGAATATTTTGATTGGTTATGTGTTTCTTAATTTACTCTTTGATCGACACATACGCAATTTTATACTTATTTTCTCTCTTAGTCTCCTCAGTTAATATATAAGATATTGTATAATTATAACATTAGTTCAAAGTAGGATATTAACTCAGATCCAATTATTTTGATCCCATTTTTTTCGCCGATTTCGGTCCCATTCCAAATTCATAGTTTTCAAGAATTTCCATTTAGATGAGATAGTAAAATATTATATCCGGAAAATGTGAATCTAGATCCAAATATTGAGATTTTTTAGTCCGTATATTTTTAATTTAACAGGTAGATATCTTAAAAACATTGAAGATTACATTTTTATACCTATTAGAAACATTTTCGTTTCTAATACATTTTAAATTTTTAACTTAACTTTGTATTAAATTATAATTTTCATGATATATGTTCAGGCTATCCAAAGTTCAAATTTCTTAAAATAAATATTAACAATAAAAACATATTAAATAAAATAATTGTAAGCTATTTAAATGTATAACTTAAATTGACATCAATTCAAATGATTAATCCTTATAATATTATACTGTAAATTTTTTTTTGTCGTCAAAATCCATATATTAAGTTTCCGGACCGTCGCTCTTCTCTAAAGGGAGCGAGGCAACCTGGTGCTTACATAGGTAGCAATTACATTTTTTAACATTGCCATTTTGCCAAGATTGTCTGCAACTACATTCATGTTTCCAGAAATATAGAAAATATGAAACAAAGGAAAAACACTTCTTAAGGATTGAAAATCTTCCAGTTCTGATGCAAATGCTGGCCAATCCTCTCGGTTAGACACCATCAGATCAGCTGCATATAGTCCGTTGCAAAGACAGTCACCACCGTAGAGGATGCAATCATACATTCCATAGTCCACATCAGTGCTTCCAACTATGCATGGAGGGGAGAGATTTCTTGTGCACTTCGATATCTGGATTGACATCTTCGCCTTCCAATAGAGTATGTCCATCCATATCCACTAAAATAAGCATCATCACCCCAAGAGCCATCAACCTGGCATACATGCGCTTCTTCAGTCCAAGGAGTCACAAGAGTAGCCTCAGGGGTTTTGGTTTCTTCATGTGCTTGTGGGTCCACTTCTGGTGTATTTTGCGTTCGTCTTGCTACAGAATTTTGCTTCTTGTGTGGCGTGATCTAGAATATTTTTTGCTTGTTCTTGAAAATTGTCGAACACGAGGCGGTTTCTTGCTTTCCAGACAAACCATAAGATCCAGGGGAAAGCATGTAGAGCTGCCTCATTTGTTCCAATTTTCTTTGCCTCCTAGAAGAGATATGAGAAGTTTTCGTAAAGGGAAGGTCGAGGGAACATGGATAGAGATGAGGGAATAGACGCTAGTTCTCACACTTGTCTTGTAGGATGGCATTCAAACAACATGTGATTTATAGATTCTTCATCTATGCCACATACATGACAACCTTTATCTTTACTTATATGCCTGTAATGTAGCCTTTGGCATGTTGTCAGACATCCTGATAAACATTGCCACACGATATGTTTCAGCTCCCGTGTAGTTTTAAATTTCCAAGCTTGTGCCAAAAGAGTTGCCACTGTAGGTCCCTGAACAGGGTGATCATAAGCAAGGCGAGATAAGTCTCTCGCGGCCCAGTATCCTGATCTAACTGTGTAGTTCCCAGATGTGGTGAACAACCAGCTATAACAATCTCTAGAATAAGATTTGGTTGGTCCTATCCCTTTGATGCATTTAATGTCTTCTTGGGCAAATAAGTCCTCTAGACGATCAATTTTCCACTCTTTTGTACTTGGCTCAATAAGGTCATTAACATACAATAGAGGATCTTTCTCGGCATTTACTCCCATAGGGGGTCTAGCCAGAATGTCGGGGATCCAAGGTTCGCTCCAAACCTTTATGGTCATACCCGACCCAATAGTTTTTCGAAATCCCAAAAGTAGGAGAGGTTTTGCTGCTAAGATACTTTGCCAACCATATGACGGTCGATTGGATTTTAAGATCTCCAAGGGGCTATCATAACGGTAGTACCTTACTCTTGAGACTCTACTCACAAGGGAGTTAAGATAGCGTAATAATCTCCATAGTTGCTTTGCTAGAAGGGAAAGGTTAAATTCTTCGAAAGTTCTGAACCCTAGTCCCCCTTCTGATAATTGTACACACAGCTTATCCCATGTCATCCAATGAATTCCTCTTCAATCGAAATTTGTGTTCCACCAGAATTTAGCTATTGCAATACTTAGCTTAGAGCAAATTGCTTTGGGAAGCAGAAAACACCATATTACATAAGTCGGAAGTGCTTGAGCCACTGACTTGATCATCACCTCTTTCCCATCTTTCAACATAAATTTTGCCGACCAAGTGTTAATCCGGCTCTGGAGGTGATCTTGGATAAAAGCAAATACTTGCGCCTTAGACCCACAATTTTTTTTCAGGTAATCCTAGGTAAGTGTCCATACCCCTTTCTTGATATATCCCTAAGGTAGATTTGATGGTTGATTTTGTAGATGTTGGAACATCGTTTCCGAAAATCACTGATGATTTTGCAAGGTTAATCTGTTGTCCTGCAGCTTTGCCATAATAGCGGATGATGTCAATAATCTCCTTGCTTTCTGTCTCATCACCACGACAGAAGAAAAGGCTATCATCTGCGAAGAGGAGATGTGAAACCGGAGGTCCGGCTCGAGAGATTTTGAGACAATGTATCCTCTAGTTCCATTCATCATCTTTTAAATGTGTTACCAAAGCTTCTGTACATAGTATAAATAAATATGGGGATATTGGGTCTCCTTGTTTGATGCCTCGAGTTGGTCGTATGTGGCCTTTGGGAGCGCCATTCAGTAGAACCCGATATGACACTGAAGTAATGCAACTCATAACCCATTTTACCCATCGACTGTCAAAGCCCATCTTTAGCATAAGAGCTCTTAGAAACCCCCCATTCCACACGATCGTACGCCTTGCTCATATCAGTCTTGATTGCCATGAAATTTTTCCTACATGTCAGATTGGATCTCAAGGCGTGAAAGTTTTCTTGCGCAACAAGGATGTTATCTATAATTAGTCTACCCGCCACAAAGGCTGACTGTGTCTCAAAAATCAATTCTAGAAGAAATTTCTTTAGTCGACGACTAAGAATTTTGGATAATATTATATGTAAATAAAAACTTGTTATAATATTGTATTATATAGTATTTTATATATTGAAATGTTATATTTTAATTGAATGATAATTGTAACATATGCATAGTACTTACATTCAGACAATTAATAATAACTATAGAGATTTTTACTGTGGCATATTAAATTAATCGAAATGTTCTAATTGGTAGAATTTTATTATGTGTCCCTTAAGTTACTATTTGATCGATACATCATCTGTTTTACATTCATTTTCTCTCTCCGTCTCCTCAATTAATATATAAGATATGATCTAGCTTTATTATCAGAACATCAGCAGCAAGTAGGATCAAAAGATTTATTTTATTGAATTGTATCATGCACATGAATCTATTTCTCTAAAAATAAACATATAAAGTTCATCTTCTCAATGCACAATTTAGTTATTTTATTTGATGCATCTATTAAATTACAAATTTTTTTATTAACATACTAATTAGTTGGTCCGCTTTATATGCGAACACTAAGTTTTTTGTAAATATTTTTGGTTTGATAATCAGGTAATAGAAATACATTTTATCAATGTAAAAATTTATCAACCATTATATATATATATATATATATATACAATATCAACAAATTTTCAAAATTTTAATCATGTTATTTTTTATTTAGTCAATAAACTATGTTATATAAATGTGAAAATAAGGGAGTCTACGCTAGATTGGGTAAATCATGCATAAGATAGAAATATGTTGTGGATTTTAATATTCGATTCAGCTAAAAAATATAATATGAAAATACTAAATTGCTCCATTTGACATCACATATATAAGATCAAAATATTTTATGAATTTTGAAATTCGGCCCTGTTAAAAATTATAATACTAAATTTTAAATTGTTCTATGTATGACTGCAAATTTTGATTCATAACTATTAAATTTACGTTCTTATAGTTATTGAAAGGTAAAAGATATGACATCTCAATAAATCATATGATTTTTCTTTGAGTTAACAAGAATTGACATTATAGTAAAAATAATTCAAATATAAATAAAGTATATGTAAAACTAGGATTTATTTTTCTGAGTAATGTTAATTTATCTTTTTAAAATGAAATTTATTTAAAGATATAATTATCGTATATCATATTTAAAATAATTCATTAAGAATAATTATGATCTTTTTCAAATAAATAAATTTATTCAATAATTTCTTTATTTAATTTCGGTTTCAATTATTTATTTGTTTAAAAAATGAGTGATTCTTATATTTACCTCTAAATCAAGTTTTTGTACAACAAAACTCATGAGTCGTGGTAGATTCACTTAAGAAGAAAAGCGTACAAAAAGATAATCCTTCACGGATTACTTTTCTCTCTCAGCGACCCAGAAACCTTATATCCCGCCTTCGCTGGTGGTTGGTGGCTTCATTGCCGCCTCTCCCGGCCTTTGCTTTTTCTTTTCTTTTTTTATTTCCTCCTCCTCAACCTTTCTCTCTGTTCCGATATGCTCGGCTCTCTACCCAAGGGTTACGAACCTCTGTCTTCTGATGGAGCCTGTGGAGTCGTTGTCTGGTGGAGAACCAGCGAGGTTTAGTAGCGTTATGGTGTGGAAGATTCGGATCTGGGGCCCCTTCGCATTTTTATATATGAAACACTATAAGGTTAGATGGCTCGAGCTTTTGCTTCACATCTTCAAGACTTCTCTCTGTGAGTTTCGATCATTTTGCAGTTGAGGCTGGATCTTAGGAGAAGATAACTCCTTACGGTTGTTGGTAAGTCTATCGTCCTCCAAATCTACTGGTTGGTGTGGCTATGGCTACTGGTTCAAGGATTTGGGTGCGAGTAGCGCTTGGGATTCAGATTCTGCATCCAGCTCCTCGTCTTGTTGAGTCAGATTCCACTTAGTCGGGAAGTGCTAGCGACTTGTTCTTAGTCGATGGGGTGTGGGGTTTTGTTGTTCTCAGACTTGTCACATGCGATAATCTCTACTTGTGGCAGCGCATCTTAGTGTTGTGGACTTTCGAAGTTTACGCATTGCGGTTGTTTGATCTATTTGGGGCTTCCTAGGTTCATCTGTGTTCCTTCACTACCAGCGTTTTGGTCCAGCAGTATTGCAAAAGGAGATTCTATATTCTCCTTCCAAATAATAGTTGCTGAAGCGGTTCAAGTTGTTTCACAAGGCTTCTACTTCTGGTTCTCGGTAGTGGAGTGCGTGCAAAGCTAGACAACATGAGGAGAGTCTACAAATTCTATCAAGCTTCGGAGGCGGCGCGAGGAGATGAGAACATCCCAGTGGCAGATTGGTATGCTTCGGATAGAATTGTCGGTTCGCTCTCTCATCTTCGGGTGCTTCAAGATGATTCAAAAGCTCACTATCAGATTTCTTTGTTCCACAAACCTCTTGGTTCCCTGCTTTTGCTAGGTGAACCTCATTCAGATTCAAACAATTGATCATTCACTTTGAGAAAACACCTAATTAGGGAGGGATTCACCTTTTGGTGTTTTAGCGAGTTAGTCTTGTTTTACAATCCGATCTTCAGTGACTATTGCTCTGTTTAGGAATGCTACTCTCATTAGGTTTTAAAACGGGTGTCCTATATCGATTCTTTGTATTCTGCTTTCCAGGTTTAATTAGGTGGTTTAAGAGAAAAATTGTTCTAACCGATTTCGATCGAATGAATTTGTTCTCATAGTGGTCTAAAAATGCAACGACGGTAATTGGGTAACGTCGATTTCGCTAGTGTTCCAGGCTGATACTAGATTTCGAATCATTGTCATTGTAGTTTATACCTCTAAATGAGGTGTTGAGATATCAAATCCATTGTACCAAAAGATTTGGTTAATTTAAAAATTATTGTTGAACCAAAAAATCAAGTTTTTGTAGCAAATCCAGCACAAGGTTTAATTTTCTAACACTACCATTTTTTAGGAATGAGATTGACTGAAATACCCTTGCAGACAAACACGCAGATCACGTGCATGTGTATTAATTCCAGGTGAACTCTAAAGCCTCTCTATTTGGATATTATTTTGGTTTTTCATTCATTGAGTATATATAAGTAAACTTGTTTAGAAATTTAGCTACCTTGCTGCTACTTTTTTCCTTGTTATTAAAGTGGAAGGTAAGCCCTGTACTTATCTCTGCTTTTCATTTTCTTTAGAACTTCTAGTTTGAAAATGTGGAAAAGATATTGGTTATGTTTAGATTGTCATACTTACGATTATTTTCCAGGTCATAATCAATGAGGGAGCTTCACTTTATTCACTTTTTCTATCTTGGTTGGAATGGTTGGGAAATGGTTTGTTGTGCGAGGAATGCAGGTTAACACAACTTTATGCTCTATTGTTGAAGTATGATGTGAGAAACAAAATTACTTTTAAGAACTTCTCTAGTTGCATTGCATCCAGGTTAGTGAACCGGTAGAGGATTATTGCTTGATGTCATTTAGGGTCTTTTTTATCCCCTTTTGTCTTTAGAAGCCAACCTTAATTAAATGATCTTCATTTGCATTCTCAAATCTTTTTTCCACTTTTATAATGAAATTGGGCAGTTGAAATCTCTCCAGCATAACCGTAGATGTGTGACTAATCTATATAACTTACAGTTTCTTTGTTGACAGATTCAAAGGAGAAATACAATGAAAACCTTACCAAAGCCATTACATGTGGAAATAATGAGCCCTTACCAAAAGATCCAAGTGAAGAACTAACTGATGAAGACAAAGAGATTTATGTTTTCTCGTCAAGAACCATAAAATTTGAGCAGAACGGTACATTATTTCACCAAAAAATCACAGTTAAGCTATGAGAGTAACTATTTTTGAACGGTGTGATGGTGGATGGTTGGTGGATAATGATAGACGTATGAAGTATAACTGGGAAGGCTACGCCGAGCTTATATAGATCACTCAAAAGGACGGTATCAAACTCATGTGGTTATATCTTTCCATTAGTGTGGAGGAAACGTTGGAGACTTTTGCAAGTAAATGAAACAATTTCACCGTCCTTTTGAATAAGATCTTTATCTCTCATTTTTAGCTTAGCTAATGCTTTAAACGCTTCTTTCTTTTAAAATCTAGTATTCCCTTGCCCTAATGGGTGCTTGAAAAAATCAACAAGAACTCTGATTTTGTCTACATAGACAAATCTGGAAGAATAAATTCAGAGAATATCTCCCTGGACTGTGATTATGTGCATGTCCTTAGAGGAAGAACACCTATCCAGGTCTACACACAATTTATGAGGAGCTTCAGTGAAAGATTCCAAGGTTACCTCGGAAGAGTTATCGCAGTAAGCCAAAATCTCAAAAATGTTTTTTAGTATAATGCTAATAGTGGATCGAAATGTCCTTATTTATGTGCAAACAGATAAATCCATCTAAAGAAACTGCAAAATTCACGTGAAGATCAGTAAATTCTTGATCACGCTTACACAGCTATGGTGGGTAAAGTGATTGTTTCGTATGTACAAATGAACATACATTGTATATTTGATCACTGTGCAATTTGACAAACCCAATCAATAGCTTTGGGTTAATAGGAAAAACAAGCATTGTATTGTATGTATATTGCTTAATAATTACAATCTTTACCTTATTCGATTCGAGAACTATAATGATCAATCACTCTTAGACGTATAAGATCTATAAGTCCTTCGACAACTATTACGATATATTTATGTGGCAATTATATAGTTTGTATATATGAGCTATATCGTCTTTTCCAACTTGTGTACATAACAATAGAATTAGTTTTTGTATATAAGCAGATTGTTGTACATTTATATCAATAAGAGAAAGCCTTTAATATGTTTGGGAATTCTTGACATGGTATCAGAGCAATGATCCTCTAATCTTGCTCGGTTTCTTTGATTATTTTGATTCATTCTCTTGTTCATCGTCTCTATTTTTCGGTGAGTTCTATTCCGTTTACAAACTTGAGTGAAGATGGAGAAAGAAGGTGAGCAATCGGTTGTGAGTTCAGGGGTGAAGAACTCGACAGATCCTAAGCAAAGTTTTGAAGTTTAACGATGAACGATATCACCATACGACCTTTATTCAAGTGATAATCCGGATTTGGTGATTTCACAAACTCTTCTTAAGGGAAGCAATTATAATGAGTGGGTAGGAAACTTAAGAATGACGTTTAGGGCTATGAAGGAATTCAGTTTCGTTAACGGGACAATCGCGCAATCGGATGCTGATTCTATTGACTTGGAGGATTGGAGGACCAATAAAGCTCTAGTGGTCTCTGTGAATAAGCTCATGATCTCAGAGAACATACGTTCCAATCTTTCCAACTTTGAGACGACGAATGAACTATGGAAGAGATACAACGCAAATACTCAGTTAAGAACGAGCAAAGTGTGCAGAGAATTAAGGCGGAGATTGCGACATGTCGTCAACTTGGTCTTTCACTTGAAGCGTATTACGAGAAGATAATCCAGCTTTGGACTTCACTGGCTGAGTTTTGGCAATCTAGGAGTTGTAGTTGTCCTCTCGAAATTGATGTGGAACGAGAAAGATAAGAAGATCGACTTCATGAATTTCTCACAAGAATTGATGAAGCTTTGCACATTTCTGTTAAATCAAATCTGATTTCTAGAGATCCTTCACCTTCACTAGATGAAGTTTACAATGTTTTGCTTCAAGATGAAGACTCAAAACAAACATCTCGGGTCTTTGAGGAGAAGTACAATACAAAGGCACATGTTGTTCGGACCAATACTCAGTCAATTAACTTGGCTAACTCATATATGTAATTTCTATCTCGTGAAGAGAGAATGCGTTTGAAGTGCACCAGCTGTGGACGAAATGGACACCTTTCTGGGAGTTGTTTTCTCATCCTTGCCTATCCATATTGGTGGGGAGATAGGCCACATGGCTGTGGTCAACCTGGTAAGGGACGTGGTCATCAAGGATCTTTTGGTGCATCAAGACCTTTGGGCAATGAGACTGCTCGTGTGAATGCAGCTCAGGCTCCTTTCTCTCAGTCTCCACAAGTCACTAATACCATCACAACCTTTGATCACGTGGGACTTACGGGGCTAACGGATCAACAGTGGCAGTCTTTGGTGAGCTTATTGAATGAACTAAAGACAAACTCATAAGCTCTTATGGGTAAGTTTTCTTTTGACTCTTGGATTATTGACTCGGGTGTGACGAACCACATCACTGGCACTCTTAGTCTTCTATCGAATATTAGGACAATGGCTTTGTTGCACGTAAAATTACCGGATGGTAGACTTACTCTAGCTACGAAAGAAAGGACAATGATTTTGAGTTCTTTGTTAGTGATCCAGAATGTGTTATTTTTTTACGGATTACAATGTCATTTGATCTTTGTTTCGCAATTGACAAAGCAGAAGAAGTGTATTATGCAAACTACTGATAAAATTTGCTTAATACAGGACCACATTATTAAGATGTTGATTGGAGTGGCTGAGAAAACAGATGGACTTTATTTTCTTAGAGGGATGAAATTTGTTGGAGCTATGCATAATACATAACGTGTGTCTGCAGATATATGGTATCATCGACTTGGACATCCTTCTGATTTATCTAGTAGTAGTAGTAGGAGGAGTTTGAAGAATGCAATTTGCAAGACTTGTATTCAAGCTAAACAAACACGTTGCTCTTTTCCCATTAGTTTTAATAAAACTACGACTTTATTCGAGTTAGTTCATTGTGATCTATGGGGGCCTTATAGGACTAAGGCTCATTCTGGTACGAGTTATTTTCTCACTTTGATTGAAGAATTTTCTCGAAGTGTGTGGCTCTATTTGTTACCAACAAAACAAGACGTATAACAGACTCTTAAGGACTTCATTGTCTATGTAGAACGCCAATTCAATATGTTTGTGAAAACCATCCGAAGCGATAATGGCATGGAGTTTATGTGTTTGTCGTCAAACTTTATAGAGAAAGGTATTCTTCATGAGACGTCTTGTGTTTGTACTTCGCTACAAAATGGTCAAGTTGAGCATAAGCATCGCCATATTCTCAATGTTGCATGGTCTTTAAGATCTCACGCTTCTTTAGCCATGGAGTTTTGGGGTGAGTGTGTGTTGATGGCGGTTTATCTTATCAATCGCACACCAATTCCACTTTTGAATGGGAAAACTCCATTTGAATACTTATGTAATCGTCCTCCCCCACTCATGGATCTACGTGTTTTTGGGTGTGTGTCTTATGCTCATAATCAAAACCATAAAGGAGATAAATTTGCCTCTCAAAGTGTTAAAGGAGTCTTTGTTGGTTATCCTAATGGGCAAAAGGGGTGGCACTTTTTTAACCCGAAAAATGGGAATATATTTACATCCAGAGATGTCATCTTTGCTGAAAATGAGTATTTTTTTAATGGACTTAAGAATGCAGAGAAAAGTAATTTGAACATCAGACCATCTCCTTTCCTTGCTGCACCTAAACGAAGATATGAGGAAGAGTCCCCTCTAGTTATAACGAAGACACGCGGAATTGACTATGTCTCTCCTCCTCTGCAATCTGATCCGCTGCGTGAACAAGGAGATTAGTTCTCTGCCATTGGCGTTTTCGCCGCAAGTTGTGATTCAGTCTCCACTCTCGTTACCAGCTTTGACCATTGATTCTTCGTCTTCTTCTCATGACGTAGATTCTATGGGTGATGATGACGAGGCTGATATACCCACTTTCTACGAAGAAACAAAGCAGCAGCCCTTGCCATTAAAAACGCCAAACCCGTTAACTGACCTTGTGGTTTCTTCCGATGGTGAGATAGGTTTACCTGTGGAGTCATCGTCTTCTGCTGAAGCTTCTTCCGATATCATACAGCTAGGACGTGGAAAACGTCAAAAAATATTCCGAAAAAGTTACAAGATTAAGTGGTCAATACAATTGTTTCTTCTGTAGAGGTATCTTCGGTTCCATATCTGATCTCTTTTTACGTAGATTGCGACAAATTCTCTGTGTCGTATCGGCTTACTTGGTTGCTCTTTCCACATATGTGATACCATGGAATTATGCAGAGGATGTCTTAGAAAGAGTGTGGAGAAATGCTGTAAGCTTTGAGATTGATGCAATGGAGGCAAATCGAACCTAGTCTATTGAGCTTCTACCTAAAGGCAAGAAAGCGATTGCATGTAAAGGGGTTTTCACTGTGAAAATTCGATTTGATGGTACCTTGGAATGGTACAAGGAATGCACGTACTTTCCTTGAAGTCTCTGCTTCTATGAATTGGGAAGTTCACCAAATGGATGTGCATAACGCATTCCTTCGTGGTTGATGTACATAGGTTTTAATGCATTTTATAACTAATTTCTTTTATGTTTTAGATGCATTTAGTTTGTAAATGTTGCATTTAAGTCTTAGAATGCATTAGTTTGAGTCTAGAATCTAGTTTAGGCATATCTTGCATTTGCATGCATTTTCTTTGCATTTGTAGGTACAACCTTGGAGAGCACTTTGAGAGCTTGAGATGATAGATTCTAGGAGCCAAAATGACCAAGAATCAAAGGAGATTAAAGGCTAGAAG
>OVAN01008277.1:0-18222 GCA_900406275.1 Anastatica hierochuntica | reverse complement strand
ATGCGAAAAAGCGTAAACGGAGAGCGATTCGACAGACACAGTTAACAAAGAAGTAAGGGATCTTATTCAAATTTCGTGATCGTAGCGTGTGCAACCGGTGTTAAGCCGTGGCTGCAAGATCTGTTGGTGACGATTACCTAGAACTAAGACGCAGACTTGTAACCTAGTTGAGACGCAGCTCGCTAACGAAAAANTTTTTCTAAGTGTTTATGTGGTGACGAAAAGCTCTGTGAATGAATGAATGAATGTCTGTCTCCCTTTGACTTCGCATCTTTTATATAGATATTCGTGGGCCGGCTCGATTTCCTTTTCCGTTCCGATTCGTGCATATATTCTCACGAGAATATTCCTTTTCTCGTGATTCTCCCAAATCTTTTCGAGATCCTTCCTTATCTTTCCAGAACTTAACATTTTCGCGAGATCCTGATGGACCGTCATCGCAAATGGGCTGGTTTTCACCCAAAAATCGTAAATGGGCCGTTATCGCGGTCCTTTCGGGCCGTTTCGCGGCTAAATGACTTTTACGATGTACCGCGGAAAAACGTTTCTCGCAGGAATAAGCGACAACGGCTCCGTAGACCAACGCGGTCAATCGTATAGTTTAGACTCTTTTGGTGCTTCAGTTAACCGTCGTCGTTTTATACGATCGATACGAAATCCACGGAAAGCACGAATCCTTGTGATTCTTGTCATGATGGTTTGACGGAAACTCCAATCGAGACGCCACGAGAAATGGTCGAATGACGATTCGAAGGAAATGACGATCGGAAGGGACGTGGTTCAGCCAACGGGCTACGACTGAACGTTATCCGCGCCTCAGCGCCAACTGACGCCGAGACTGGTGCTCTGTCCTGGCGCCAACTAGCGCTAAGGAAAAAGCTTGGCCTTGGCGCCAGTTGACGCAAAGTCAGTCCATCTGTCTTGGCGCCAACTGGCGCCAAGACCATGTCCTGGTCTTGGCGCTAGTTGGCGCCAAGATGGACCTTCTGTCTTGGCGCCAATTGGCGCCAAGACCATGCTCTAGTCTTGGCATCAATTGGCGCTAAGACGGACCGTCGGTCTTGGTTCAATTGACGTCTAGATCGGCCTCTAGTTCGGTCGTCAACCGGTTTCAGGACTCGTCCGTTGGTCTGGCGTCAATCGGCGCTTTAGACGTTCCTTCGAAGCGATGCGGTTCTCTAACGCCTTTAGTGGTTTTGCATCGCTTCGGAGGACGTATCGTGTGGTCTTTGTGGAAGTTTATCCGAGGACCATCAACGCTAGCCTTGGTACTCAGATGTTTTTAGTTTCTTTCGGACGAACAGACTCTATGTGGAGATTGGTCATGATCGACTACCCCTGAAGCTCTGAAACCGGGTCGGGACGAGACAGTCTGAATGATGGGAGTCTCGGAGCTTTCAAATATCCTTACGGTTCCCATGTCCGAAGGAGGGAACATTGTTTCCGAGACCCTTTTCAGGCATCGATTTCGTCAGGACAGTTTTTGACCCCAACATATGTGTTGTTTTGGGCAATAAGAATTTTTTTTTGTCTCCTTTGTTTACGGAGAACCTGACAAGTGTAACAGAGATGCAGTGTGAGAAAGGATCAGAATCGGCCTTCAAAGACAAGAGAGTTGGTGTCTAATAGGTGATTTCAATGAAATAAAGCACAATGGAGAAAAGTTGGGGGACCAAGAAGAAGTGATAACTCTTTCCTTGCCTTAAATAACATGCTAGATGTTTTTCAAATGGTGGAACCTCCTTCTCATGGCAATAGGTTGACTTGGTGTGGAAGAAGGATTGATCACTAGATTAAATTTAGACTTGACAAAAACTTTGGTAACAAGGATTGGTTCTTAATGTTCCCAGTGGCTAATCAGATTTTTCTAGATTTAAGAGGTTGTGATCACAAACAAATCCAACTCAACCTAATGGCCTTTCAAGATATCCACAAAGGTTTTTTTTGTCTTTGATAAAAGAATGCTCCACAAACCTCTGGTGAAAAGCTTATTAGGGGAGTGGAAGTAATGGTGGTTGAAAGGTTGAGAGCAAGTGGAAGAGGGCTTAGCAAATGGAAGCTGAACAACAACATAAACTCCAAAGTCCGCATTGAACAGATTTGTAAGGCGCTAGAACAAGAACAATCATCAAATAATCCATCAACTCACCATATTCGAATCTTAAAGAAAGATCTTGCTAAGGCTTATAAGGATGAAGAAATATACTGGAAGGAAAAAAGTAGAGAAAATGGCTTTTGGAAGGTGACAAAAACTCCAAATTCTTCCATGCAAGTGTCAAGTCTAACAAAGAGATGGCAGGAGAAGCTTGTAATGACCCTCAATAATAATTAAAAAATCGACGAGATCCGATTAGTTGCCGAAGAAGAATAATAGCCGAAGACGAACCAAAGAAAATTTTGGTGAACGGTTTACATACTGAAAGTTGAATAAGTATGGGTAAAGCCCATGAACGGCTCTTGCATGAGAGAATTGTGCGGAGTTGAATGGTCGAGATGAGCATTATCAGGAAATTCTTTAATTACCGAGAAGATCTATAATGGAAGAAGAAATGTCGTAAAATAAGAATCCAAGCCCATAGGACTTAGCCAAGTAGCCATGCTCGGAACACAAGTGAAATTGGTTGAGGGATTAGTTTCTCATGATAGTTTGAAGAGACTTGTTGAATGCTGCTAAGGAAGGTCCGCAAGATTTGCGAGTAATTGGCGGGGTGGTGTGAAATGGAAGTCTAGTTTAATTGAGCTGCTTGAGAAGAACAAATATTTTGAAGTTGGATATAGAGAGGAACTAATGGCGCGGGAAGGTTCCTCGGGAAAGTTTTGGGTCAGAAATGCTAACGGTTCGACATAAAATTCCCTATACGGGTGAGAAAATTGATCGGGAAATTATTCTTAAGCTTTTAAGGACAAATGACTTAGAAAATAATTTTTTTTTGGAAGGAGAATATAGTATTTAGGTTGAAAAATAATTTTCCCGACAGTCCATAATCTTTTTGGTACGATCAGATCCGAATGGAAATTGTTCGGTTATGTCCCGATAAGTTCGGATTCGGAAGCAACTAGACGACTAAGCAGTATGCTTGCCTACTTCCCTTTCAAGCAGCTGGTTATGTGTCAATATATAATTGGTCGCATGGAAGGAACTAAGTGTCACCATCCAGAATAAGATTTGTGTCCACCATTTGACATGTCGTGCTTGCCACCAATTGCCTTCTTATTGGCTAAAGTTGGCGGCCAGCCACCTCCACCTTGACGGACATCCAAAACCCTTCCCATTTAACCATTTCCCATCCAATATAAATAGGAACCCAACCCCTTCAAATTTTTGGTACCATCCAGACGCGGCTCAACCCATCTGAGCGATCCGACAACCAAAATCCGAAGGAATTGAGGTTCTAGGTTCTTCTGAAACTTTGCCGAAATTTTTGTAGAAGCCGAACCAACCCGAAACCATATCCAACCGCCTAATTAAAGACTTGAGGTGAGTCTCGGTTATAGGATGGATAATTAGGTGCGATTAGTGCCTGTAAAACGAGGGCATTGTGTGTTGCATGTTGAACCTTAGAATTATTAAAATGAAATAAGTAAATAGAAAGACGTAAGTAAATGATTAAAGACGATGCTTGTGTGCTATTTTTGATTATGTGATTGTGTGATGCATGTTGATTGATGGCATGAGATATTGGGTCGTTCGGCCTCGACTTAGGGTTATAACATATATATGTGGATTATATGATTGAGTTATATTATTCGGATTGCGGCTCAGAAGGTATAACATGTTCGTGCAGGTGTAATGTTTATGTGCAATTATCGTAACGAGTTCGCTCATTCAGGAATTCGTGAGGAAAGGAAATGGTTCGTCGGGTAGGTCACCATGGAGGGATTCATTGGGTAGGTGACCCAAAGGTCCACAAAGTCTCCTTTGGGGGGTGATCCGTGAGATTTCGGCATTCGGGTATGATGTCGTAATAGTCACTAGTATCCTCTTTCTGGTGATCTTGATGAGACTTGTTCTCTGGCCAGACACTGGGCGCTGGCCGGGGTGGTCATCCGGATGCGTGCTATACAACGGTGTAGGAGTGATTATTTGAATTGTTAGGCCGTTAAGACTTTGTGTCTTCGATTAAAATTGGTATTCACGAAGGGGAACTACTAGTGGCAAGGGGCAAGCCTCGTCGATGTTTGAGATCTCACACCCGGAAAGGGTGAATATGTGGAAGTTCGAAAGTTTAGCAGTTCAGAAGCGCAAATTATTTGATTGTTTATTTACCGATTGCATGCATTATTGATTGTCTCGTTGCTTGGTTGAATGATTGATGCATCTTGGGGGAAATTATTTATTCGTTAGGAGACCAGTCTCAGTGAGAAAATTAGTTGCTCATTAGACTCTTTGTTTTACAGGAAAACCTTAGTGGATCTGTTGGGTTGAGAGCAGTGTTGGTGGCGTAGCGTGTATGACTTTTGTGAATGCGTATGTATTTTAATAAGTAATGACTTGAAAAAGGTCGACCGTTTATATATTTTATATGGTTTGAACCTTAACATTATAAAAATAAAGTATGTTTGCAAACTATACTTGGCTTTCATATGATACTAGTCCTAGACCGGGACGAACCAACTAGCGGTTCCGAATGCGGGTTGCAAAGCCTTAATTTTGGTTCGTTAGGATATATGTTCTCATACATTTGATCTTGGGATCCCGAATTTGTTCTGGAAACCTTAGGTCGATTGTTTGAGTATCTTCGGTTGGGACGTTTGGTTAGGGTTAATTTGTTTGTCGTGCATGTTCTTGTTTGATTGTTGTACAACAGATTAGTTGACTTTGACCTAATCCTGATAGGGGGTGTTACAACGAAGGTGGTATCAGAGTATGGTTCTGCATGTTCACATGGGACTCTATTTTCAAATGTTTTATTGAGTCAAAGGTGTCACAAAAGGTAGTTTACGAAGCCAACATGCTCCTTATATTAGGTAAGTTGAGATTAAGACTTGCCCTGGGTAATGGTGCAGAAAGTCTTCAAGATGATTTGATGGTAAAGAGACAGAGGAGACTCTAGAAGGAGACGAACAACATAACTTAGAGAGTGTATAATTGCACTTTGACATGGACTCTTCCCACAACTATGAAATTGTAAATGAACCTAACCCGACAAGCGAACGTGAAGCTGTCAGACAACCCCCTATGGATGAAAGAATTAATTTTAAGACAAGAGAGGATAATCGTGATATTCAGAGACAAGTACCATCAAGACATGCTATGTTGGAACCAAGGTGTAATGATATGAGAGTTTACGAGCTATATGGTAGAAACCGTGAAGATGGACAAGAAACAGTAAGGAGTATAGGTCCACTAACTACTTTGGTTCATGGTTTACTTTACCAAATCAATCAACGGTCTGAAGTAATGGCAGATCCACTTACCCAACGTCCAACATCACCTTCTGACTATATCTAGATGGTAATAGTAATGAAGAATTTTGGAACCACAACATACCCTAGAGGTACTAATTCCTTTGAAGCTGAAGCTTGGTTGAGGGATTTTGCGGCAACCCGATGTCCGGAAGAATTCAAGAAAGATATCGCTGTTTATTACTTGATAAAGGATGCTTTGGATTGGTAGGACAATGTGGAGAGACACTATGAAGAAAGATATATTCGATGGGAAGATTTTAAAAAGGAATTTGAGCAGAAGTATTTTCTAGTGGAGGCAAGAGATCGATTAGAGACCAACATTTTGTAGTTAACTCAAGGGAAACAGAATGTTCGAGAATATGAGGCCGAATTTACTCGACTTTGGAGGTATGCTCCTTATGGACCTGGAAAGGATGCTCTATAATTAGAAGGTTTTAAGGGGTCTACAACCAGACTTACGGAGCCGACTGCAAGTGGTGAAGTTTGATAATTTGTATGAACTGGTGGAGCAAGCTGTGAATGTTGAAGAGGAAATAGTTACGGAAAAATTAATGGTGGAATCATTGATACAACCTGAAGAGAAACGTTTACAGGAGATACAAGAAACCTTTGAAGGGCAGTTGAATAAGGAAAGAGGTCGACAAAGAAGTAAAGGTGAACAAGCAAGTGAATCCAAGAATCGTCTTTTTAGTTGCTACAATTGTGTTCGACCCATGGACTTAGCAAAAGTATGTCCAAGAAACACGTACAAGAAGGGCGCCTCTAGTTGCATTACTTTTTTTTCGTGTGGAAATATGGGTCACTATGCAAATTATTGTCCTTGGAAACAATCTACTATGCAAGTTGCGCTTGCAAAGAGAGTGAAAGGATCAGTTTCCAAGCGTAGGGCAACTGGTAAATAAATAAGTACTTTATTTAGGATAACTTGAACCTTCATAGCCTCACAAGGGCCTAGATCCAGGTAAATTGGGTTTTAACTCACTGGATGTTGTTTGAAATGCATACCTTGCGTGTTGATTGAGTGATTGCATAATAATATTGCGCGGTAGAACTACATGATAAAATAATATGATAGAAGTATATGATGCGTATGTGATGAGAAAGTAGAATATGGGTTTTGGTTGATTGAAAAGTTATTGCGAAATTGTTAGGTGATGAATTTACATATGTTTCGTCCGACACCCGCGAAGGTGTCTTTAGTTTCCTTGGTGTGGTTACTACTAATTGAGTCCTAGAAAGCTTTTATGAAAATAAAAGCTTAAGCGTGAGCTGTTAGAAAACCTTATTCTAAACCTTCATTCCAAGTCGGTGATGATGGTTGATCACGAAAGTATGCTTTTGGAGTGTAACTAGGGTGAATCTCGGTATTAAGTGTGAGGAAACAGTGGGAAGGATTGTGGATGGAAGATTGAGACATTGGATAAGAAGGCATGGGAAATGGATTCAAGTAAAAGGAAGTTTGTGTGGAGCAACAAAATACGATAAATGCTCGAAATAAGATAGAGGCAGGTTGTGTATCAAAGACATGAATGAGGAACATATTTTTAGAGTATGATAACAGATATAATCCCGATTGTTGATCATGACATTAAGTTAGATACGATGGAGCAATCTTAGGAAAATTGATGGAGTAATGGAAGGACGAAAGACAAGGACGAAGGCGTGTCGAAAGGAAATGGAACTACCGTATGTGATGCACTACATATGGAGTAATAACTAAAATAAAAGGCAAGGTGATGTGATTCCGACCATGAAAGAGGATGAGATCATAAGGTGAAGAAGGATTTTAAGAATCATGAACTTACAAGTCGTGGTGCAGGATGAGAAGTAAATATTTGGACATGACATAACTCTGACCATGGAAAAGAAGAAGCAAAGGATGAGGAAGATTAGAATAGTGGGAGTGAAAATGTTTTCAAGAAGAGTGTGGTATATCATGGATAGGATACCATGGTATAATAGATGAAAGTTGAAGATGGAAACTCGTAGTGCTAGTTTGGAAGGAAAAGTATATAAAGGAAAGATAAGAGTTCAGTTGGATGGTGTGAGATATTTTAGTTTTCAAGTTGAGATTTTGAAGAAAGAGTCGATTTAGAATGAATCCTTTAAAAATTTAAAGGATTGAAAGTGCTGTCGGATCAGTCTAAAATGGAACATAAAGAGGTGTAGGAGGACATGACCGAAAGAAGCAAAAAGGATAGGCGGAGAAAGAGGCGACCATTCACAGACGCTAGAATCTATAAAATGCATGTTGGAGGATGCTTAAGAAGACTGAAGGAAGCCAAATTAGTACTAATCTGAACAGTCTATGGGGAGGAAACCATAGGGCGATATCTAAAGACGATGAATGCATAAGATGAACGTGAGGAGAATAAAGATGGTGACCACACGAAGCATTAGGAAGAAGATGATAAAAACCCCAAACATTATGAGGAAAGGAAAGAGAATGGATGAGAAGTAAAATCATCATAAATTTTGAAGAGTAAAGGAAAAGGCAGTACGAGGGTGAGAAAGAACAACGCATCAAGAGGGGTTGTTGTAATATCTTTCGTAGGGTGAAAGGTTAAGGTTCCTTGATTTGTCGTGCATGTTCTTGTTTGATTGTTGCACGACCGATTAAGGTAACTTTGACAAGATCCGGGCTGGAGGTGTTACAATGGAAAATGTGACTAGGAGGAGAAGTATGACAAGGAGAGAAGATAGAAATAAGAAAGAGTAATGAGTTTGAAGTAATTGTAGCATCTTCAGTCTGGAGAAAGGTTAGGATTTCTCGATTTGTCGTGCATGTTCTTGTTTGATTGTTGCACGGTAAATTGAGGTAACTTGACCTGATCTGGGCTGAGGGTGATAGAATGAGTGGTTAAGTGATTATAAGAAGAAAGATGATCGAGTAGAGATGCAATCGGCGAAAGTTGAAGATTACAAGATCGTATGGGTTGAGTACGAAGTAAATTAGGTTTTGAAGATTGAATGAAAGATTGTTGGCACTGGGTCCATTAAAATGAAGATGTATGATGGTACAGTTCGTACTATTCATGAGGTGAGACACGTGGAAGGCCTGAAAAAGAATTTGGTTTTTGTGGGGCAACTTGACAATCTCAGCTTCAAAGTTGAAGTTGAGAATGGAAATATGAAAGTAATTAGAGGAGCACTAGTGCTTATGGAAGGAGAAAAGATAGTTGCAGAATTATACAAGTTAAAAGGAGAAACTCTGCTTGAAGTAGAAGCATTTGTTGCTCCAAGCAGTACTAGTGAGAAAGCTACATCAATGTGGCATCATAAACTTGGGCACATGTCTAAACAAGGCATGAAAATTCTTGCACATAAGAAGTTACTTCCAGGTCTCACAAAGGCATCACTACCCTTTTCTGAGTATTGTGTAACAAACAAGCAACACCGATTGAAGTTTAGCACATCAAATTCTAGAAGTAAAAATGTTTTAGAATTGGTTCACTCGGATGTATGGCAAGCACCAATTATATCATTAGGAGGAGCGAAGTACTTTTTGTCCTTCATCGATGACTACTCTAGGAGATGTTGGGTGTATCCAATCAAGAGTAAGGGAGATGTGTTTTCAGTTTTCACAGTTTTCAAAGCACGAGTGGAACTTGAATCTTAGAAGAAGATCAAGTGTTTGAGGTCAGATAGTGGAGGTGAGTATAGTGGTTGCAAATTTAGCAAATTCTATAAAGAAGAAAGCATCAAAAGGCAGTTCACTACGTCATACACTCCTCAACAAAGTGGAGTGGTAAAGCGGATGAACAAGACTCTGTTAGAAAGAACATGAGCAATGTTGGGAGCTGCAAGCTTAGAAAAGAAATTATGGGCAGAAGTAGTCAACACCGCCTGTTATGTGATAAATCGGTCGATGGAGATCTGGACAGGAATGTCGGTAGACTATTCCGACCTCCATATATTTGGGAGTCCAGTGTACGTAATGTATAATACCCAAGAAACTACAAAGCTATATCCAAAGTTTAGAAGGTGCTTGTTCTTGGGATATGCTGATGGAGTAAAGGGGTATCGCCTGTGGAATCCCACTGCCACAATGTTATAATCAGCAGGAATGTTATCTTCATAGAAGATAAAAAGATCGACGAAGAAAATAGCAGTTCAAAAGAAATGTCAGAGAGAGTAGTCGTACAAGTGGAAAAGCAGATTTCTTCTGAAGCAAAACCAGAACTCGAGGAAGCAGAACCTGCGAGTTTAAAGAAGAACTTCGTAAAGGAAAACGTGTAAGAATATCACCAGCTTGGCACAAATATTATGATATGAGCTGCAATGTTGCATATTGTCTTCTAACTGAGGAAGGAGAGCCATCAAATCTCTAAGTAGCACTGGCCAGTTCAGATGTATCTCAGTGGATGGCAGTAATAAATTAAGAAATTGAAGCTCTACGTAAAAATAAAATTTGAGACCTTGTACCATTACCACGAGGAAGAAAAGCCATTGGAAACAAATGGGTCTATATGATCAAGCGAAATGGTGATGACCAAGTAGAGCGTTATCATGCTAGATTGGTGGTGAAAGGATATGCTCAGAAAGAAGGCATTGATTTGAATGAAATCTTTTCACATGTTGTTCGCCTTACAACAGTTCGACTACTATTGGCGATGAGTGCTACATTTGACTTACATATAGAGCAGTTAGATGTGAAGACAACTTTTGTTCATGGAGATCTTGAAGAAGAAATTTATATGCTCCAACCAGAAGGTTTTGAGGCAAAAGAAAAAGAAAACTTGGTTTGCAGGTTAAACAAATCTTTGTACGGTCTAAAGCAGACACCAAGGTGTTGGTACAAGAGATTTGATTCCTTCATTATTAGCCTTGGATACATCAGACTTAATGCAGACCCTTGCGCATATTGTAAGAGGTTTGGTGAAAGAGAGTTCATTACTCTGTTGTTCTATGTAGACGACATGTTGATAGCAGACCCCAACAATGATCGTATAAATGAATTAAAGGCACATTTGGTTAGGGAGTTTGAGATGAAGGACTTGGGACCAGCAAACAAAATTCTAGGGATTAAAATTCACTGAGACAGAAATAATAGGAAGATTTGGCTTTCACAAAATAATTATTTGAACAAAATCTTGCGGAGGTTCAACACGCAAGATCGTAAGCCAATCTCTACCCCACTTTCTATTAATTTCAAGTTATCCGGTATGAGTCCTAGCAGTGAAGAAAGAAGGATGGAAATGTCTCGAGTACTGTATACATCAGCAATGGGAAGCTTAATAATCGCGATGATTTGTACACGACCAAACATTGCACAAGCAGTGGGAGTAGTAAGTCGGTACATGGCGAATCCTGGTAAAGAGCGTTGGAATGCGTTAAGAGACCATATTGAGATACATTAAAGGGACCTTGGATGTTGCATTATGTTATGGAGGGTCAAACTTTGTTGTCAGAGGCTATGTTGATTAGAATTACGCAGGCGATCTGGATAAAAGCAAATCCACAACCGGATATGTGTTTGCACTTGCTAACCGAGCTGTAAGTTGGATTTCAAAACTACAATCAATTGTGGTTATGTCAGCAACTGAAGTAGAATATGTAGCAGCTACACAAGCTAGTAAAGAGGCAATGTGGTTGAAGATGGTGATGGACGAACTCAGGCACAAACAAGAGACAATTTCTCTTTTTGTGATAGTCAGAGTTGCAAGGAATCCAATCTTTCATTCAAAAACAAAGCATATACGAGTCCAGTATCACTTCGTTTGTGAGAAAGTGGAAGAGGGCAAGATGGATATGCAAAAGATTTGACAAGTTTATTTTGTGTCGATCCTCTTGTGGCCTGATTGAGACGTAAGCAACATGGAATGACAAGGTAGAAAGAATGGTGTGAAGATCCGATTGATTCTCAATCAAATCTTCAAATGGGAGATTGTTGAAGATCCCATAATCGGTGGCGGCGTGATGGCTTGGACGGTGACGAAGACGGTGCCGTAAATGTCAAAAACAATGCCCGTAAAGTGGAAGGTGGGTGAAAGGTTGTTCAGCTACCAAGCTCACTAAACTCATCCTTGGATCTATAAGTATGTGATGAAGGGTGAGATCAAAATCATTCCAAATAATAAATTTCTAAGTGAAGAAGAAGAAGATCATAAGAGAGAGAGAGAGAGAGAGAGAGAGAGAGGAGTGAAAAGAAAATTTTCTTTTTTCTTTTCATTCGTTAATTTCCTCCGTTTAACTTCTTCTGAATATTTGGGATCGAGTGGGAGAAAATTATTTAGAGATTTTTGTTATTTCTCCAATTATAACGAGAGAATAATTAATTGTTTTCTCCGTCATAATTGAGAGGTTTCAATTGTTATTATTTTTCCTCAGAATAAATTCTTCTACCTTTGGCCGTGGTTTTTACCCTTTGAGGGTTTTCCACGTAAATCTTGGTGTTCACTCGTTAAACTATTTCTCAAATTATTAGCTGCGACCATGCTCTTTCCGGTCCAATTTTTATAACAAAACTATAATAATTTATTGCAAACTGGTTGATTATACTCTTAGCTTGGCAGTATATATAAGTTACAATATACAATATTCTCATTTATGTATCATATATTCTCATTAACTGTGTGTATATAGGTTTACCATATCTGTATGTGACCTCCTCTGTATAACACCAGAGCCTACACTCTCTGTGAATAATATCGATCACCATTCAATATGGTATCAGAGCACAACAGTCCTTAATTTTTTTTTCTTTTCCTCCTTCATCTTCTTCTTCCTCTTCTTCTACTTTGTCTTCTACTCTAACTTTGTGATTCATGTCTTCTACACCACCACTATCCATCTCTGTTCACACAAACCCAAATCATGGCATCTGAGAGTCTTAATAACACTTCTGCTGAAACAACCAATGTGTTCAATACCAATAATTCGGCAAGCACTTTTATCTCCATCAATATGTCGAACATAACAAAGCTCACAACTCTCAATTACATTATGTGGAGTCGCCAGACCTGGGCTCTGCTTGAAGGCCACGAGCTACTCGGGTTTATTGATGATAAAATGACCCCACCTTTACCGATAATAACTGTAGCTAGGCAGATCACGAAAAATCTAGCCTTTTCCCCTTGGCGTCGATAGGACATGCTCCTATTCAGTGCTTTAATTGGAGCCATCTCTCTTCCTGTCTAGACCGTGGTATTAAGTGCTATAACCACCAGCGAAATCTGGTCTCTTCTCGCTGTTACCTTTGGTAATCCCACTCGTGGTCACATCCGTCAACTCAAATACCAAATCAAGACTTGTGTAAAGGGCACGAAAACCATCTCCGAGTACCTGCGCATAATCAAATCCAAAGCTGATGAACTAGCCCTCCTTGGTAAGCCTCTTGACCCCGAAGATCTAACAGAACAAATTTTAGCAGGTCTTAGCGAGGATTACAAATCAGATATTGACGCTATCAATGGACATGATACTCCGATTCCGTTTCCGGAATTACACGAACGCTTACTCAACCGAGAAGCGATGATTCTTTGCAAAGATTCATCTCTAGTGCCTACAGTACCCATCACTGCTAATGTCACAGAATCGCGACCGCGTAACCAGAACTAGAAGCCTCAAAACAATCGTTCCAACAATAGCCAAAACTATCAACCCAACAATTACACTCGTGGACCATGCCCTTATCACGACAGATGTCAAGCCTGTGGAATTCATGGCCATAGTGCTAAATTTTGTCCCGAGTTTCGTATTGTTCGAGGCACTTCTGCCACTCAATGGAGACCTCCTCCAACGCAACAGACTTGGCAGCTCAACTCTCCTTATGCTTGGCAGCCTCGAGCGAATGTAGCCACAGTCCAAGGAGACGCATCTACTTAGCTTCTTGACTCCGGCGCTTCACATCATATGACGTCAGACCTCGTAAATCTCGCTTCTTGCTCCTTACAATGGCGAGGAAGATGTTATACTTGGAGATGGCTACAGATTATCCATCTCCCACACTGGTTCTTTATCTATTCCTACTCTTAAACATCCTTTCCTTCTTAATAATGTTCTCTATGTTTCCTCTTTAGACAAAAATTTAATTTCAGCGTGTGTTGCTGTGACATTCACACCAACTTACTTTCATGTCCAAGATTTGAACACGGGAGCGCTTCGTCTTCAAGGGACACCTAAGAACGAGACTTACAAATGACCTAAGCACAACTTCTCCAAACGACCATCCTTATCCTATGCTTCGACTATCAAAACATCTATGGTTGATTGGCATGCTAGAATAGGACATCCTACTTCTTATATTCTTCAAACTATTATTTCAACATTTCCGTTACCATTTTCTTCTAAGGCTTTACTCAATAAACCTTGCATTGCTTGCTCTATTAATAAGATGCATAAACTGCCCTTTGCAACATCTACTCTTGTTTCCACTCATCCATTAGACATAGTATTCTCAGATGTATGGACATCTAAGATATTATCTATTGAAGGTTTTACATATTACGTCATTTTTGTGGACCACTTTACTCGTTATACTTGGTTATATCCGTTGAAACAAAAGTCTCAATTATATGATGTCTTCACGAAGTTCAAAGTGTTGGTTGAAAATTGATTTCAATCAAAGATACGAACCCTTTACACCGAAAACGGTGGAGAATTCATTGCCTTAACATCATTTATGTCTGCTAAAGGTATTTTGCATTTTACTACACCTCCGCATACGCCTGAGCATAATGGCATAGCTGAACGCTGAACGCCGTTATAGGCATATAGTGGAAACATGCTTAGCCCTCTTGTCTCAGGCATCCTTGCCCAAAACTTATTGGACATACGCTTTAGCAACATCCATTTATCTCATAAATTGTATGCCTACTGAAATTCTTTCTCTAAAATCCCCGTTTCAATGTCTTTTTTGCCATGCTTCTAATTACTCGAAACTCCGGATTTTTGGTTGTCTTTTTTTTCCTTGGTTGCGACGTTACGCTTCACATAAACTTGATTCTAAGTCTACTCGTGTGTTTTTAGGATATTCAACGACCCAAAGCGCATATTTTTGTCTTGATCGTGCAACCTCACGGATCTATACGTCATGGCACGGTGTTTCATGAGTATTTATTTTTGTTTTCATTACCTAATCCCTTAATGTCTAACGTATCTTCTGATGTTGAGATCACAGAAATGGAACAAGCATAAACCACTCCAGCCTTTATAGCTCCTGTCCATGATATGTAATCAACACCATCATCACCACCACTATCTTCTTCAGCTCCTGTTGCTTATTCACAAACGGCACCAGCCCGTTCACTTGATCACACACCCGCATTGGCTCCAATCTCCCAGCCATCAATGTCTACAACTCCTCTGAGATCCTTACAACCACCACAACCTGTGACAGTCATAACACAACCACCTTCTACGATTCCTGTAGAAACCGAAAACGCCACCACTACCACTGTTCCAGCCGTCCCTCCAAGGACCTTAGGCAGACACCGAAAACCAACACAAAGACTGAACCTGCGCGCTATGGTGGGAATCGTATCAGAAATAGAACCTACGACCGTAGCACAGGCACTCAAGGACCCACATTGGCGCAATGCAATGTGTGAAGAGATCAATGCTCAACAACGCGAACACACTTAGGATTTGGAAACACCGAATTCCGCCTTTAACATCGTTGGTTGTAAGTGGGTTTTCACAATTAAAAGGCATGCTAATGGCTCTATTGACAGGTTCAAGGCATGCTTGGTGGCCAAAGGATTCAATCAACGTCCATGAATTGACTATCACGAGACTTTCAGTCTCGTTGTCAAATTGGCAACAATAAGACTGGTTCTTAGTGTTTTTGTCTCACATAATTGGCCAATAAGGCAATTTGATGTTAACCATGCTTTCTTACAGGGTACACTCAAAGATATTGTCTACATGATGCAACCGTCGGGTTTCATTGACAAAGACAATCTGAATGCAATGTGTCGATTGAGAAAAGCGATATACAGCCTCAAACAAGCACTGAGGGCGTGGTACAATGAACTTCGAAATTTTCTCTTGCAAGAAGGCTTCAAAAACTCATTAGCTAATGCCAGCTTATTTATCTACAACAATAATGGTGTTCTTCTCTACATGCTCGTCTACGTAGACGACATTATACTCACTGGGAACAACGCATCATTTCTGAACCGTTTCATTGACTCTCTTTCTCTCAGATTTTCCCTAAAATACTTGGACAAACTCTCTTATTTTCTTGGCATAGAAGCTCACCATTCATCACAAGGACTCCTACTAACCCAACGTCATTACATTGCAGACATGTTAGCTCGAATGAACATGACAAACTGCAAGCCTTTACCCATGCCCATGTTTCCTCTCACGCACCTCACTCTCACCACCGGCGAACCACTCAAAGACCCAACAAAATATAGAGCAGCTGTCGGGAGTCTCCAATACCTCTCGCTTACACGACCCGACATCTCTTACACAGTGAATAAAATGTCCCACTACATGCATCATCCAACGGATATACATTGGCAGGCGGTGAAACACATTCTTCGGTACCTCTCTGGCACATCTATGCAAGACATCTTCTTCTCCAATAAGAACACTCCTTCCCTACACGCATTCACGGACACAGACTGGGCGAGGAACAAGGACGACTATACATCCACCGACGCATATGTAGTATATTACGGGAGTCATCCCATTGTTTGGTCTTCCAAGAAACAAACCGGTGTGGCACACTCATCGACGGAGGCAGAATACAAATCCATAGTCTCAAATGCGGCGGAAGTATGCTGGCTCACGTCACTCCTTACCGAGTTAGGCCTCAAATCAGTTAACACTCCTGCCATCTATTGTGACAACATCGGGGCAACATACCTTGCAGCGAACCCGGTCTTCCACTCATGGATGAAGCACTTAGCCCTTGACTATCATTTTTTTCGAGATCATGTGCAGGATAAGAACATTCGAGTAACACATGTTACGTCTGCGGACCAACTCGCTAACCTACTCACCAAACCCCTCTCGTGCACCAGATTCCAATCATTATGCATCAAGATTGGCTTCGCCAACGACGATCCATCTTAAGGGGGCGTATAAGCTATAGTATACAATATTCTTATTTATGTATCATATATTCTCATTAACTGTGTGTATATAGGTTTACCATATCTGTATGTGACTTCCTCTGTATAAAACTAGAGCCAATGGTCTCTGTGAATAATATCGATCACCATTCAATAGTATATACGGTCATAAAATATTTTGATACAAGAGTGAGACTATTCATAGAATCGGATTCAGATACATCCTTCTTGATTGGATACATGTAGTTAAAAGAACTATTAGGAAGATGAAATCTTGTTCGAACGGTTTACTCATCCTCATCGAGCATACTAATGATTACAATACATCATCTATCTTTTTTTTCGTACATCATCTATCAAAAGTTTAAAGTCGACGGTATAGTACAATGAGGAACGAACTAACCTAGTTTCTCAACAACTATTTAGTTTTCATCAGCAGAAATCGGAAGCTTAACCTCCTTCTTTCTGAGATGTGACCATTTGGAAACTCCTTTAAAATTACACGCAAAATAGTAAACAAGACCAAAATCAGATTATTGACCGATGCAAAGTATCAATGGTTTTCCACCAATCTCGTGGGAAAGATTTTTTAAACGGATCATTCCAAATTGCCCACATCATCTGCTCTATTTGTTTTATGAATTTTTCTCTTTGCCTTTCTCACTTTTGGTTCATATTTGTTGCCACAAAATGAAATTAATGACTGGAATGTGAAGAGAAAGATAGAAATAAAGTGAAGAAATACTTAAATAACCACCTATCAAATTATGGACATATGTCACTTCGTGGTCTGCTGACGTGTCAAAAAACCGGAGAGAGACACTTTTCTTGTATTGTATAGACTAGGTGAGTACCCGCACGTAGTGCGGGTTTCTATTTATACGTCGGTGAATTATTTTGTTTAAAACATATGATGTTTTATATCATCTCTTGTACAAATTAACTTTTAGAACACCCTTAGTGGTAGAAATACAAGCTAATAATTTGCTAATGATTTAAGAAAATGGCTATTTTCTAAGTTAAAATTTATTCTAGAGTAATGTAGACACGAACATGACTTTTTTTGCACATATGAATCATTTTATTCACTGTCTTCCACCTGTAAGATATCATTGCACACCAATCCTAATATCATGCTAAACAATTACAATTTAGTCAAAAGAATATAATCATAAATAAATATTATATTTAAAGATTAGAATTTCAAGTCTTGTGAAATAAAATCAAGACTTAATTTTTCAATTGCACAATCTCAAATGTACAGATTGATACTCTAAACACTACCCATCAACTAAACAAGATGAAGTACAAATACAACAATTATATTCTTCTTGAGTTTACGACTTTTCCTAAATTAATTACAACTATAGATTTTATTTTATTCTCTATTTAAATTTTTTTGTATTCATCAGTTTGAGTCTTTTTAGATACGCCACTTCAACTTTGAATCCAGCCAACTCATCTTTGATAACCTCAGTTCCTTCCTTCCATACAGGTGTTGAGCCAACCTCTTTCAACTCCTTAATCTTCTCCTGTAAGTAAAATCTCTCCATGGTCTATCACAAAAATTTCCACTCAATAATTTCATATGTGCATATGTATATATCACGTAGTTTATGATATGGTTTTAGCAAATTTGCTTGATGNATTTCCACTCAATAATTTCATATGTGCATATGTATATATCACGTAGTTTATGATATGGTTTTAGCAAATTTGCTTGATGCATCAACATAAAAACATATATACATTTCGAATCTATGAGTTAATATAAATGAATGTCTCT